>JASANB010003846.1:0-155537 GCA_030248155.1 Sabatieria punctata
ACGTAAACAAACTTGCGGTACAAATATTAAGAGTCAGTCTCTGAACCGATCGAGTTTCAGTATTCAGACCCAAAATTGAAACTTTGAGCTAGAGAGCTCTAAGTTGGCACACTAATACATACTTATGAGTTATCTTTCAGCTGCAAAGGATTAGTGGATCTGACGCTCCTGTCCTGAGATATAGCCTTCCGAAAATCGGTCCGCTTAACTATGGGACCAAAATTTCAAACTCGAATTTCTCGCTTCAGACTCGGAATTCGGACCTAAAAATTGGGGGTTTTAGAGTACTTTTAGACTACTTTAAGAAACTTTTGTCAAATTTTCGTTTTCAGAAAAAAAAATTTTTTCGCCCCCTTTGCACCCCCCTGGCTCGTCTGGAACCCCCCAACCCCGTTTTTTTATTGCAGAAAAATGTTGCGCTATCAACTACCTACCCTTTGGTGTAAAGCATTGTTTGCCCAGACCCGTGGAGCGTGAGAAATTGGCGTCCAAATTTGAGACCAACCCTATTTCTTGAGTGGCACTACTCGCTAGTATGACCATTAAACGCGGTGCAATGCAGTTTTTCTTATGTAGTTTTTGCTGCTGATTCCGAAAATAACTTTATTTTTGCTCTACGTTGCTTAATTTTGAAGATATCGGCATTTTCATGATTTGGGAAGAAAACGGCTGCACTTGTTATAACATGCTCGTTTGAAAGGTGACTCAATTCAGTCGCATGTAGGGTACACAGCCATCAAATTTATATCACCTAATGCAGTTTTTGCCGCTGATTACGAAAATTACATCTGTTTTTCAATCTGACCGCTCCTGAGCGACTTATGTAGTTTTTATGCCCTGGTCGGACAATAAGTTATCTGTCAAATCTGGGTATAAAATGGTATCTATCTGGTGCAGTTTTCTTCGCTGATTCAGAATATCATCATGATTTTGCGCCACGGCCATTCAGTCGCAAGTTATGGACCTCTGAAATTTTATTAAGAAACGTGCCATGAGAAGCCATAATCCTGAAATAAATGTTCAGCAATCGTGCATTTCTGAAGGGAACCTTTTGTCAGCCAATAGTATACCCGACCTACTTTGATCCGCTGAGTTCAAAAATGGCGTTTGTTTTCATCTATAATTACTCCTTTTGGAGATATATGAATATTAATGCAAATTTTGTTTGATCAGTAATATCTCGAAATTGAACAGCAGTAGAGAAAAACAAAGGTCATTTTTGAACTCAGCCGGTCAAAATAGGTCGGGTACACTATTGACTGACAAAAGGTTCCCTTCAGAAATGCATGAATGCTGAACATTTATTTCAGGATTACGGCTTCTCACAGCATGTTTCTTAATGAAACTTCAGAGGTCCATAACTTGCGACGGAGTGGCCGTAGCGCAAAACCATGATGATATTCTGAATCAGCGGAAAAAACTGCACCAGATAGATACCATGTTACATCCAGATTTGACAGATAACTTATTGTCTGAGTACCAGGGCATAAAAATTACATAAGTCGCTCAGGAGCGGTCAGATTGAAAAACAGATGTAATTTTCGTAATCAGCGGCAAAAACTGCATTAGGTGATATAAATTTGATGGCTGTGTACCCTACATGCGACTGAATTGAGTCACCTTTCAAACGAGGATGTTATAACAAGTGCTGCCGTTTTCTTCCCAAATCATGAAAATGCCGATATCTTCAACACTAGGCAACGTAGAAAAAATTTTTCGAACACCTTTGAGAGGCCAAACACCCCCATATCCCCCCTATACAGCACACTTTGGTGCGCTCATTTTGTTTGGCCAACTCATGCCTAACTTTTGTTAAAACATTAGCTTGGCAGGGCCTTTGCACAAAAAGTTATAAAGATTTTTCGAAAAAAAAACGGAGTGGCATTTTGCGGCAATTTCGCAGTTTTCGGTGAAGATCTCGGTAACCAGCTAGGATCTGGAAACCGGAGCACCAGAATATGAAAGGCCATTGGAACAGCTACAAAACCATATGCGAGTCGGGATCCTAGCTTAAAGGTCGGTTTATACTTCGTCTAGTAGACATGTCCTCGCTGTCTACCTAGACAAAATAGACAAAGTAGACATTTTTCTGTTTATACTTTTGTCTATTTTGTCTGTCTATACAGACAACATTTTTGTCTATGTCTACTGTCATTTGTCTTTAGAAAAAATCCTAAAGACATTTGTCTACTCTTGTGTCTATTGTGTATTATTCATGATTCTTTGACGATGGCGACTGATGAATTAAAAAAATTATTAATCATCGAAGTGCAGAAGCATGAAATCTTGTGGAATATCTCGTTGGTTGGCTATCGCGATTTGAGGACGAAGGAGAATGCCTGGAAAGAAGTGGCTAACTAAATAACTAACTAAATTCAACCGGCACAACACTGCCCCCGACCCATAATCACAAGTACTAGTAGTGGCTCCCAGTAGTAACAAACTGGCTCAGAAATCACTAAGTTTTAGCCTAAAATTCGCGTTGAAAAGCCTTTATTGAACCGAATTTGGCGTTTCCACTGCTGATATTGAAGAGAAATCGGTGTTTTTGGAAGCCCTTTTTGTCATTTTTGCTTGTTTTTAGCTCTAAAACGCTATTTGGCACCTTAAAATAGTAATTTTTAGCGTCCTTACTGATAAAAACGTGCTAAAAACGCATTTCCAGGCGTTTTGGAGCTTTTTGAAATTCGGGACCCCTGTCTGGGCGAAACCCCCCTCTACTGAGGCTCAGGTCAACGCTGCTATTCACGCCGAGCTCAGTCGGTTGAATGATGAGGGCAAGTGGGCCTTATCTGGAAGATTCATTGCCCACGAGTTATGAGAGCTGCCCTCGGACAAACAGCTGCAGCTGAAACGCAAGATTCATGAATGTATATGATGCAAAAGTGGATAAAGTGGACTTGTTTTTCATAAAGTAAGCACTGAATTGTTAGGTGTGTATAGCTGATAAAGCATTCGATTTATGTATGTACATCTACGAACACAGTCAATCAGCTAATGACAGTTGGGCAGAGGAATCATTTCTGAATCGCGGTTTCTTGCCACTCAACAATGCCTTCCTGCACAATGTAGTCCGCAAACATTTCCCGAATCTGTGTAGTTGTAGCACTGGAACCTTGAGACAATCTTGAGACATCCGGAAGTAGGTGTGTTGCATCTGGGTCGATTACGTGTATCTGATTTACACAACCGTAAAAAAAATCCTTCTCAGTTTCGATTTTGATGCAGCGAATGAACTGCCCATCTTCATTTGCGTCTTTGGTTCAAATACACTTTGTTTTTCAGCAACAACAAGACGCGACATTTTTTTATTCTTTGATTTTTCTTCTTTTTTAGTGTCTACACAGACAGACAAAAGTGTCATTTGTCTACTGTCTATTTGTCTATGCGAATTTTGTCTATTTGTCTATTGTCTACTGAAAAATGAAGTATAAACCGACCTTAAGAAATGAATGAAGGGTGATCGTTTGAATGGAGGGTGTCAGAGCTATTAAAATGAGCCCGAAAATTGCTGCCGACCCAACTTTGAGGGGGTGTAGCTCCAGTTCCAGGGGGTTGCTGGTGGCCGGGCATGCACCGTTGGTCTTCGACTGTGCTCTATTTTAAGAGATATAAATATCAGCCGGATCCGTGAGATGACCCTGCTTGCCCCGTCTCTTCGTCACCAAAGCTGACTTTCTCGCAAAATGCATCTTAAGCTCTAAGTCTGAGCACTAGCCTAAACCTAAACCTAAGCTTAAGCCTAAGTACTTAGCCAGCCCTTCCAAACTTTTACTGCTATTGCACTATTTGTTCTGAGGGGAAATTGTTCTGCGATAATTGTCAGCCGGGCCAATTGTCGTGCACCAACTCATATTATACACTACTTCTAAATATACACAGAACAAAAAGACACACATTTTTCACTTATTTTAAATTTTTATTATCTTTTTTCTTTTCTATTTTTTGTGTTTTTGTTTGTTTTTGTTTGTTTTTTGAAACACATCGCAAACTTACTCATCTGCAACGCCCTGTTGAAACAGCACTTGATCATTAGCAGCTTTATCTGCTTTATTCCTTTGACACTGACGACAGTAGAAAAACAAAGCCACCCCCAGCAAAATCACAATAACAACACCAATGCTAGACTACAACCCTACTCCTAAATTCCACAACCAGGCATCAGATGCGAGATCTGCTGTCTAATACTTTTTGTTCTCCATTACATCCAAAATTGAGTGTGTTTCCTTAATTGTAGTATGCATCATTGTTTCCAGTACTTTGTCACCTGTTTCTGGAAACAGCTCGATTACAGCTACATGCACTGAAATGTTTAACTGCATAAGTGCAAAATCGGGAACAGCATATTCTACTGCAGAGCCACTAAGGGGCCGTCCATAAACGACGTCGTTCCAAAATCCCGATTTTTCGGACCCCCCCCCAAAATCGCCTTGCGTCGTTTCTGGGGACCCCCTCCCCCCTAGGCGACGTCGTTTTCGGTTTACCCCCCCCCCGATAAAAGTGCAGTACATGCAGTACTGTCATTTTTTCTTGTTGCCATACTGTACAATGAATTGAATTGATCCCTTAAGCCACTCTGGGAAGCTTTTCTGAATGTAGAAATCTTTGACAGAATGTACATAAATCGAAAATAATACATTCAAAGTGCCCTAAAATTCCGAAACAAGCGACGTCGTTTTTTGCTAACCCCCTCCCCCTCCTGGTGCGTCGTCTATCGTCGCATTTCAGCCGCCCCCCCTCCCCCCGTGATAAATGTCAACTGCTTTTTTAACATTTATTTAACATGTATCTGTTATTCGATCATGTTCAATGTAGTGTTTCTGTTGTTGCAATAAACAAACAGTCACCATACTGTGCACCGGCTGTGTACTTACCTTTCTTCTGCCAACTTAGAACTTTGTGTTCACATCTGTTTCCAGGTGGCACTGTGCATGCTACATTGTCTTCATTCGCGTTACTTCAGCTTTCCGGACAAAGATGGAAAAAGCCATCAAGAAAAGAACCCCACAGTTGCCTAAATCTGGATACATAATGTCTGACAAACTACTGCTTTCAGGTGAAAGAATAATTAACTGGGGCAGTTTCGGAAAAACAAAAAACTTATCATCTAAGTTATAACCTGCCTGCACAACTCAACCGAATCCGTGGCAGAACTACAACAAATTTGATTGACATAAACTCATTATTTTCGAACTGCATATCTTTTACAAAAACTTTACCATGCCGGTAGAATGTAAAAGGGTGGTTTGTGTAAACACTATTCCACAACAAATTCCACACCATACTGCTTATAAAATGTTTCTGTTACAAACTTATAGGGTAATAAACAAAGCCAACTCGCCATGCACTACATTGTCATATATAAATGTGTACTTTTTACTCATTATTGTACTTATGCACTATGTCTTATAATTCAAACAGCTTTCGACCATTGCTCGATCTCCTCGGCATGAGTAATGCCAAACGTACGGCAGCACACCGCCGTGAAGGTGGTTCTCATGAAAAAGGAGAACAGCATGAAACAGCAAGTCTCAAGGAGAGGTAACATGAAACACCAGGTTCCCAGAGGCCCTAAGGTGTGTCAGCAGACTTGCTGCGCCCTGGCACATACATAAGCAGCCACCCGAAAGCTCTCCGGTCAGTGTCTACTCTGCTCTACTACTGGACGTCCCTCTCTACCACCTACAGCCGGCTCCAGCCACTGAGCCCCAGTGAAGACGGTCACTGCTCCACACATCCAACCAAGACCGGTCTCCGTCAACTACCAACGGCCCGCGCCCCAGGCCCTGCACATCGCCCCAGGTAAGTCCCTCTGTTGTTTGTTGGTGTCTTGTCAGTTGTGTATCGTTGCTCTGCCCTTATCTTGTCTGTCTTCATTCATACACTTATTACCCATTCGTTAGAGGCCCACATTCTTCCATATAGCCCATATACCAGCAACGTGTATTGCCTGCCTTACTCTTGGTATTCCATTTAGTTGCCTGTACTGCGCTCTACCATTACCAATAAACATGCTGTACTATTCGACTCTACCATCCCATACAGAGGTGATAGTACTGTACACTTAGACAATACAAAATATTGGTTGAGAACACCATCCAGATAACCTCCATTTGAGTTAATACACTGCTGCAACCATTTCCCATAAGCATCATAAACATTTCTTAACATGGTTAGGGTGACAGACTGAATTTCGCTTACAGGAGCTTCATTACAGCTAAGGAGCGCGAAAATCAATGTTGTCGTTGTATTGTGATCAGGATTTTTTATGTTGAGAGCTGGGCTGGGTTCATGCGCAACTTTTGATCTACAAACCAACCCTTTATTCTGCGCATATATTCAAAATTTCATCCAATTCCGACTAAAATTATAGAAGATACAGCAAAAAGAAAAGTTTCCATTTTTGATGCTGTTTCTACATTTAATTGAAATTTCTCAATTTTATATATTGTTGAATTTGTCAGGACTGGGTCAATCCTGATGCACCAAATTTTAACACATAAAATTCCCACTTTTTTGGCACTAATGTTTCAAATTTCAGACAATTTTTTGGGACACCCCATAGCATCCTTGTGCAAACAGAGATCATCGCAACCAGATAAATAATAAACTTGGCTGTCATTTCGAAAATTCATTGTACAGAGAACGACCACTGGGCTGGGTACTGATAGCGCAGACGCGAAATATACATTTGTTTACATAAGTCAATCACACATGACATAACTACATTTACATTACACTGTCTTGACGACGTAACGGCTGACACGTGGAATTGCATAACCTTCGTATTACACCTACTCAATATAGAGTAGATCCGGATGCGTTTGGAAGGGCCGGCAGCAGGGCCGCCATTTTTACTCACATAAGAAAATTGGCCAGATTTTAAGGGCCGAGGCGTGAAGTGTGAAGAAATGTGCGATAGCTTTTGAAAGCGAAGTATTACATCTTCTGTGAGTTGGAACAGTTCTGATGCAATTCAGGAATTGAGAAAGTCTGAGGTGGTTCAGAGTAGAGACCTGCGCGGGCCGCCTTTTTGGCGGCCCGGCCCGGCCCGGATTTTCAAATTTCCAGCCCGGCCCGGCCCGGCCCGGCTGACATTTCGTGCCGGGTAGCCCGGCCCGGGCCGGCATCTCAAAATTTTCAGGCCCGGCCCGGCCCGGCAAATTTGTAATGGCTCAAAAACGCTGAATATCGCTATTTTTAGCAATTGCAAAGTAAAAACGAAAGTTTTATGGTAAGGAAAAACAGTTGAAGAGGCTAAATAACGAAAACGTTTGTTTAATGTTTACGAAAATCCATGTCACTGTTCGGAAGTGAGTTGAAAATCAGAAATGCCGTTTTAGCCCTTATATTTTAGAGTATAAGTTGGTGAAGGTTTGTTCTGTGCAAAACTATATGGAGAATCTGATAAAATATTTCTTAAACCACCGGCGATAACTGACAGCCTGTAACTAACAACAGAGAGAAATACAAGAAGTGCCAGTGCATGTTGACACACAATCACATATTGTCTCGAACTAACAGAATGCCGTCAACGGAGTCTGGCTTCAGACGGCAACGTCTCTCTTGAAGGGTGTAGCCGGCGGCACTGAAATTGCGCTGGGACGGTGCACTTGAAGCGGGAACACCAAGCAAGTGGCGCGCCACCAGGCTCAAAAGCTTTTTACCGAAAGAAACAAAATGACGCCCTAGCGCAAACAGATTAGTGTAATGAAATCGTAATGAAGTATCCATGGCGCCTTTCTTCAGTAAAACACCTGGGCGCTGAATGTATGTATGTACATTGATGAGAATGGTCAAATTTCTTTAATCAAGTAAACACCGGCCCGGCCCGGCCCGGCCCGGCTAAAAATCCCCGCCGGGCGGCCCGCGCAGGTCTCTAGTTCAGAGGTTTCAGAAAGGCTGAGGCAGTCCACACGTTTAGGAAGTCCAGACAGTGCAGAGGTTCCAGAAAGTCTGAAGCAGTTCCAGACTCTGGATTTGAGGGGCAGAAAATTTTGGAAAATCTGGTTGGTGCGGGTAAAACGCGGCACTGTAGAGGTTGCATTCTCTATTGATAATTGGTGGGGGTTGAGGCGTAGCATGACCGGCCTATGCTAGCGTCGGTTTGCAGGACGTAGCCCATGGGCATGCCATGCTTCAGTACGTGGTCTGCGTAGCGCCTAAGGTAGAACACTGATTCATACTGAAATAAATGGAACGTTCACTAGCACATACAAGACGTCGCTCGTTGAGTGTGTGTGATGGAATGCTGTTTACATAAGGTCGTCACACGCAGTCAAATCACCAGTTTGAAATTGTCATTGCCAACCGAGATCGGGCAGACATGTTAAGTTGGGGGGTCGGCGGAATCGGCTGGCATGGTGTGCGTTGGACATGCAGATGCCGCAATGGCCATCCATCGTTCTCTCTGATGAGGGAAAATAAAAAAGGGGCAAAGCAAGGATGTTAGTGGTTTACAGGCGTGCCGATTTCAACCATGATGTCGTTTTACAGCTATGGTCGTGTTTTAATTCGATAATCGATATCGATTGATTATCGATTTTTTGCTCTGCAACTAAGCAAAATCGTATCGTGCTTAGGGATGGGCACGAAAATTAATTTTCGTACTAGTACGAAAATTAAATCAAGCATTTTTAAATTTCGTATCGAATACGAATACGAAAATTAGAGAAATATAGAAACGAAAATTAAACGAATACGAAAATTAAATACAGCTAATACGAAAATTAATTTTCGTTACGAATTTTAAATTACGTTTCAGGTATAGCTAGCAATAAATCAGCTGAATTATTAGCAATTTAACGGATTCTAAACATACAAAGGCATTTTCACTGTATCAATGCAATGTCAAAAGCATTTTTGAGGTTGTTGAACAAGTATTATAGAAAGCTTTTTTAGCTTAGTAACCCAAGGAACTTGTTAACCTTGGTGCAAGTACTGGCACTGTTTAGTACAAATCGTACATAGTATTTTAGTAAGTATTTTACACACACAGTGGTTGACTGTCCACTTACGGACAATCTCCTGGCTCAAAGCGCATACTACATAGGTACCTGCAGTGAAGGTATGTGCAATGCATATAAGCATGTAAAAGCATTGCTTTACAATAATGAAAACACGTTAGCGTTAGCGAGAAATCGTGCTCTACAGAATTTGTGCACTCAGAACTGATATTTAAGGCTTATTTTAATGCTGAAAGGCCTAAACTGGGTCCCTATTTGCAGTCTAAAACCTACCGTGAAAATACGAAAATTATTTTTTGTGGACCAAAATAAACTCGTATTGTCGTAACGAAAATTAATTTTCGTACTCGTACGAATATGAATTAGGCATTTTGATTTTCGTATCGACTAACGAATACGAAAATTAAAATAGGCAAATATTGATTTAACGAATACGAAATTCAAACAGATTTAATTTTCGTGCCCATCCCTAATCGTGCTATGAAAAACGGCCGAAGCTCGGCTGGCTGGAACGCAGCAGGGAATTTCATTGTCACCGATGTCGGCGCTTCGCTGGATGGATGTGGCTTTAGAAGAGAAGCCTGGCCAAATTGGAAAGTGAAGATTTGTTCTAATTTTCGCCATTTCTACACAGTATTTTCGCTTTGCATATTTACGTGCCAAAACCATTATAGCACGAATTTATCGAAAGGAACAACACTATTCTTGTTTGCGATTTGTAATAACTAGAGTGCGAACTGGTATTGGGTATTGGGTATTGGGTATTGGGTGTATTGGGGTGTTTTCCAGGTATTGGGTATTGGGTATTGGGTATTGGGGTTTTTACCCCCCAATACCCAATACTAATTGGGACAGGTAAAAATAGAGAAAAATCGATGTTGACCTGAAAAAATGATCTGAAAAAATCGATAAAGTACGTGTACGGGTAAAGTACGGTTCGTACCCGTGGATCACAGCCGAAATTCGTGCATGGATTAAGCTCAGAGATGAAGCCTACAGCACAGTACTGCAATCTCGATCCGATGATGACTGGATTGAATATACTCGAATCAGAAACTTTGCCAAATCTCTACAGCGTGAGGCGAAGCGTGACTACTACCGTACCAAGTTTACTGACTGTCAAAACTCGAGACAGCTGTGGCAAACGATTCGTGAGCTTTTGCCAACAAAGTCCACCATACTAGAAACCACTGCAGAATGCAATTCAGTGAGGGCGGAAGAACTAAACAGATTCTTTGCTTCTGTTGGTACACTTACGGCAGCACAAGCATTTGGCGAAGGAGCCATAGATGCTGAACGCGTCGCTGCTGCTATTCCTGCGGCTGAAAACCAGTTCGTCTTTCAACCAATTACTGCGGACCAGCTGAATCGAACCATCTGCGATTTGCCTAACTTCAAATCGCCGGGGCGCGATGGTGTCAATGGATATGTTGCGAAAATGGCTCTGCCTGTTGTTGGTTCTGTGCTACTTGAGTTGTTCAATGCTTCTCTGAAATTCGGAATTTTTCCTGATGTGTGGAAGTCAGCTATCGTTGTGCCTCTTCACAAGCAGGGCAGCCTCTCAGATCCATCCAACTACCGGCCGATATCGTTGCTGTCCGTGTTCTCTAAAGCACTCGAACGAGTGGTGCACAACCAACTGTACACGCATTTTCGAGCTGCTGCTGCTGACTGTCAGCATGGATTTACAAAAGGAAAATCTACTGAAACGGCGCTGCTCACAATCAGCAATGAGATCTTGTGTAGCATGGATAAGAAGGAGTTGTCAACGCTGGTGCTTTTGGATCTTACCAAAGCATTTGATTGTGTGCACCATGAACTGCTTTTTGCTAAGCTGAACAGATACGGTGTTAGAGACCAAACGCTGCGCTGGTTTCAATCCTACTTGTCTGGGCGAGCACAGCAAGTTCGCATTGGCACGACCACCTCAGCACCAGTCACTGTTACGACTGGAGTGCCGCAGGGATCAGTCCTTGGTCCTCTTTTGTTCAACATATTCATCAACGATCTGTCATCTGTTGTTCGGCACTCCAGTATCTGCATGTTTGCTGATGACACACAGTTGCGTGTCAGTTACAAGCCATCAGCCATTAGAGAAGCTTACGCCGCACTACAACAAGACCTAAATGCAGTTTCTGAGTGGTGTTCGATGAACGGTCTCAGGCTGCAACCTCGTAAGTGTGAAACGGTGGTGATTGGCACAACGCAAAACCGAAACCAGCTCAACCAAATCCCTGAATTGCTGTTGTGTGGACAACGGCTGCAGATGGTCCAACAAATAAAGAATCTCGGGATTGTTTTCGATCAAGCCCTTAACTTCCGCACACACCTGCAAGACACAACGAAAAGCTGCAAACAACAACTGATTGCTTTGAGCCGGGTCAAAAAGTGTCTGCCTTGAAAGGTGTTGGCCAGAACGATCGAGTCAACTGTGTTTTCGAAAATCTACTATGCAGCGGCCGTAATTCAAGCAGCACCTCTCTCCTATATCAACGAAAGTCTGCTTACTGTGGTGAATTTCGGCGCAAAACTGGTGTCTGGGTTGCGCAAGTTCGATTATGCGACAGCTGCCAGGCGAGAACTGAAATGGCACAAACCAGACATTGTTCTGAAGTGTAGAACTCAGACACTGGCCTACAAACTATTTCTGGAACAGAGCCCACTTGCTCAATGGAGAATGGAAACGGCCCGCCGGTCAAACAGACTGAACCGATTTCCAAAACTCGAACTGCCAAATTTTCGAACCATCACAGCCAAAAGAGCATTTGCCTACAGAGGCCCCTCTCTTATCAATGATGCTGTTGAATGTCTTGGACTGGATCTAAATCATCCTGTTAGTTTTCGCAAATTTACGGGTTTGCTAAAAAGTTACTATGACAACAGTCTTGGCTAGTCTTGAGTTGTACTGTATGTAGTACGTGTTTGTTGTTGTTGTGTGTGCTTGTACGTATGTACGTCTTTTTTTTATGTGTCTGTGTATGTTGTGAACGTAGCCTACGGGCTTGACTGGTTCTACTGCCATATCGTTCACAATAAAAATGATTCTGATTCTGATTCTGATAAAGTTGATCGATAATTCGGTGTAGGAAGCTGCTATCGCGTTAAGGAGCCGTCCATAAACGATCGTTCCAAAATCCCGATTTTTCGGAGCCCCCTCTCCCAAAATCGCCTTGCGTCCTTTCTTGGGGACCCCTCCCCCTAAGGCGACGTCGTTTTTGGTTTACGCCTGTCCCGATAAAAGTGCAGTACATACAGTACTGTCCTGTTTTCTTCTTACCATACTGCGCAATCAATAGAATAAATCCCTACAACCACTCTGGAAAGCTTTTCTGTATGTAGAAACCTTTCACAGAATGTACTTAAATTGAAAGTAATACAATCGAAGTTCCCTAAAATTCCGAAAAATGCGACGTCGTTTTTTGCTAACCCCCTCCCCTCCTGGTGTGTGGTCTGTCGTCGCATTTCAGCCGACCTCCCTCTGGAACGACAACGTTTATGGACGGACGGCCTAATCAACTAAACGTTCATAGAATTTCCTAAAGTCCAAGCTTTTCTAAGTGCTACACCAGTCGTTAATTTCTCTGTCCTTATCTAAAATAAAAATGCCATTAGAAATGTCACCATAATGTACCAGTACCGTACCCATAGATATTGCGGTGGTGCACAATTTCCGGCAGAGTTAGGAAAAAAATTCACCGGAAGAAACACGACTGAATTGCGAAACAATAAGTACCAGAACTGTTGATTTCTGCTAATTTTACGCCAAAAATGGCTCCTAAATGCTTTCTGAAAGGCTAAGTTTTCAAATTTTCTCGCCCTACTTGGGCAGCGGCCCAACCAGGCCTCTTAAAAATTTTAATTGCAGTGCCAAAAAATCTTGTGTACTTCACTGGAATGTACCTGTCCAGTGAAATGTAATTTTTGGCCCAGCTACTCAAGTATTGGGTATTGGGTATTGGGTATTGGGGTATTGGGGGTCTCAGGTATTGGTATTGGGTATTGGGTATTGGGGTATTGGGTTTTTTAGGTATTGTTCGCACTCTAGTAATAACTTTGAAAATATTTCGTATCGTTCGGCTTAAGACCCTATGGGAGCTTGAATTATCTGGTTGCCCGCTTGGTACGCGCGGTAAAGCTTCTCAGGGAATACTAGATTGCCGATAACTTCGGGAAGTCCGTAGACATTCTGGGCTTGCTCTGCGGGAAGGGAACTACTTTGATTGTGACGCTACTACTTTGATTGTGTTAAGATAGTATCAACGGAATCTGTCAAGTGTCTTAAAGTTTCGCCCCGGTGGCCCTCGCTCTGACAGAACCTCATTAACGCCCTGTGTCTCGAGCCGCCTAATGGATGATTTGGGGACAGCAAGGCCGCCTTCCGTGCCGTTGCTCCCCCAGGTCAAGCCTACGCGGCCCCAGAAACCCGCTTTTGTGAGGCCTTTAAGATCTGCCAAGCGACGGCCGGCCACGCCAGTCGGTCCTCCGCGGGTGACTTGGGCACTGGGACGCCCACTTATTCGAGTATCCTACTTTATTACTGTATATTCGAGTATCCTGTGCAACCCTCCCCCTCCCCCTGCCGGAGCGAAAAAAACTAAGGTATAGTACTGATTACGTCGGGCGTTAAAATAAATTGTTATGCTTAGTTTCCGGTCTCCACAGCCCAGGTCAGTAGCAATTCCCGAATCCGCATATTAACCATCTATCTTTAGTGTGGCGAGTTTCGTGTGCGGCCAACCGTCGCATTAATCTGGTGACCACGACGGGAGGGACAGAGTAGTATCTAGTGGTCAGCCAGCTTCCAGTCGACACAGGGAAGAGACGCTTGAGACGTCAGTCGTCACAACGCTGAGTCGTGCCCCGTCGTTGCGGAAGAATCTTGCAAAACCCGGCCATTCCCGATCGACCGACGTTTGCAAGTAAGTGGATTCATACATGTCGCTGGGTTTTTCCGTGGGGGGACCTTTTTCAAATCCCAAATAGGGTTTTGGGACCAAGTCCAAAGTGGGTTTTGCGACCTTTTTTTTGGGGTCCAAAAGTGGGCTTTGTCGACCTTTTTTGGGGGTAAAAAGTGGGTTTTGTCGACCTTTTTTTAGAGATTTTGGGGCGAAAAATGGCTTCAAAACCTTATTTGGACCGAAAAAGCGTTGAAACCCTGTTTTCGCATTAAAATGCCTTGAAAACCCTGTTCAGGTAGAAGAAAATGCCTTAAAAACCGAACATTGAAACAATGAATGTAATAAATAGCTGTTTTGCGCTAAAAATACGTATTGAATATGAGTTTCAGCGATAAAATACAGATTGAAATGCGTTATATTGACTAAAAATAGTCCAGAGAACCCTGATTTCGATTCTAAGGCGCGCGCAAAACTCTGTTTTGACTTATAGGATTACTAAAAAAACCCCTATTTAGTGATTGAATGCAGTTCTTAAACCCTGTTTAGGGTTTCTAATCAACCAAAAAACCCTCTCTAGGCTTTCTAGCCAGTGTTAAAGCCCTGTTTAGGGTTTCAAAGTAACCTGAAAACCCTAATCAGGGTTTAAAAGTAACCTAAAACCCCTAATCAGGGTTTGAAAGTAGCCTAAAAACCCTAATCAGGGTTTGAAAGTAACCTGAAAACCCTAATCAGGGTTTGAAAGTAACCTGAAAACCCTGTTTAGACCTAAAACCCTAATCAGGATTTCTAAGCAGTCTAAAAACCCTATTTCGGATTTCTAAGGCTTACAAAACCCTGTTTTGGGTTGTAGGGTAGGCGAAAACCCAATTTTGTGCTGCAGAATGTATTGTCTGGGCTAAAATTTCCTTTACTTTGGAATACAAAAGTGGGTTTTCAGGTCCCCCCAAAAAATCCGCTGGGGGGGGACTTTTGCCGAAAAATCGGGCTTGGGGGGCCGCCCCCTTTACACCCCCAACGACATGTATGAGTGGATTGCTTACTGACTGTGGCAGGAGAACTGGTACCGACTCCGCCCAGTTTTTGAGAAAGGCCAGAGCAGACAGTTAGGAAAAAGCAGAACTGGCCCTGCCTAGTGAGTGCCACAGGAAGGCACCTAAGTACGCAAAAGTGTATGCTTTGAGCACCAGTACTGGTCAATTGAGAGAGTGTGCGTACAGTTATTCAAGAATGCTGTTACTGCTAGCAAGAGTGTCATTTGGCATTTGATTTTGCCGCCGCCTTTGCAACATGCTGTAGTTAGCAGCGGGACGAAACGGTCACGCTTGAAAAGTGGCCGGGACGAAACGGTCAGGACAAAACGTCCTACAACCGCCAACACTACTGCTGGATGGCGCTTTTGCTTCTGGGCGCAGAGGGTGAGGGACAGAGCCGGTGTTGGCGCTCAGATTACCTGTCAGATCGTGCCAACGACCTATTGATATCATTACGACCAGGCGGCAACGTTATAAATCTAGTTTTAAACGCCAAGGCCAGTCGGAAGGGCTGCTCCGGATCAAAGAAGAACGCGCGGTTGACGAAACAATAAAATAAAAAATAAAGAAAAATAACTGCCTATAAGTGCTGGTAACAACGCCTAAAACATGGACCTCACGTTGGAGCGACAGAATCTGAATTTATGCGCAACGAATTAGTTGGTTCAGTCAGTACATGGAGGTACCTTCGTTCATACCTTTTAGCTTGCGTAACTGATTGGCTATTTTAGGCTACGTGGTTTAGCCGAAATTCCTAAGAATGAGACTTTAAAAAGTGGGACAATTTTCGAAATGAAAGGAAACGCAGTACTGCAATCCCTGAGTCATACAATGGTCGAGTTAAACGGTAGGATTACAAGTTAAATGTTTTATCTATGTACACCTATGTATATGTGTAGGCTCGGCGCCCCTAAGCATCCCAGTTGCCCAGTCTGGTCTCAGTAGATGGTGACTCTGCCCAATGCCCATCTGTTCCCATCTGTTTCGCGACCTCGCAGAAAATTTTCTGATCGGGGTCCTCTGTTCATTGGTCTGGCTGGGTTAGTGGCCTCTGTAAGTACGCAGTGATGGACTGCTTTCGTACCTCATCTAGAATCTTCAAGGTTACCGTGTGGTAGTGAAGGGCACAGACCGAACTAAGTAACTTGGGCGAATGTGGTGGAAGTACAGTGGGAAAATATCGAAATTTTTAAAACATATTAATATAACTATACATATATGTTTTTCGCCAATCAAACATATAAATAACACATATAGTTATATGTTTCTGAAAATTGAATATGCACATATTTTTAGACATAAAACATATTTGTGTAAAAGTCGCTTATTCACTAATATTTTGTCTTAATTTTCGATAATTCAAACTTGAGATTCTGAATTTCCTGTTTAAAACGGTTTGCAACAATTTAGATAGCATACTCAGATTCAATAAGTTTAAGTGAAAGTCAGATTTTGGAAAGTTTACTGTCAAACAGCAACCAAAAGTCTTGAAATCATGAATTCCTATAGCAAAAATATGTATATGTTTCCAGAAACATATTGGCCTCAAAACATATAAATAGAAAACATATTTGACAAGCAAACATATTGAGAAACATAAACATATGTTTTCCCAAAAACAAACATATTTATGTTTTAAAACATATACATAAAACATATATGTTTCCCACAATAGGTGGAAGCTATGCCACTATTTGTACTGTGGGACAAACTCTTGCTGCACTCTTTTTTATTGTATCGTAATGTTGTGTTGTTCGGTCCATCATATCTTTTAAGATACTTTTGTTAAAATACTTGTATGTTACAGATACTCCCAGAACTGTAGGATGCCCGTCAGCGGGTATCTTTGCTACCAAGCACTCCGCTTTTACCAGACGCCAGCGGCTGAGCGACCGGAATTTATAACGTGTTTGACGGTCTGGACTCAATTTTGGGATAATCTACCGGCAGACAGCCCAGAGACAATGAAAGAAATCGCACGTAGGCTACGCAGCACTGGCGTAGTGCATGTGGATTTGTGGATGGATGTGGTGGATGCCATTCTTGACGAGTTTCCCTGGACGACAGTATTTGCGCTATTAGCAATGTCCGATCCAACCGCGGTTAAACTAAACGTGTAATCAGTATGGAGGCGTGTCAAGTTCATAATGAATAAAAAAGTTTAGAGTTCTTGCTACTGATGTCTGTCGTAGCTACTGAGTTAGCCAAAACAACAAATTTATTGAGTTCAAAATATTTGGTCAGGATACAATTGATGGTACAGAACAGTATCGATTGAAAAGTGTTTTGAAAAAGGTAAATGGAGCAGCGCCAAACTAGATGGAACAGAAATGGGAGAAGAAATACTACTACGTGTAATATCGTTATGTAATCATCGTCATTTTTTTCTTATTCAGATGCGTAAGGATGCAACGCCGCTCTTAGTCTTGAGCATAGCAGGTTTAAATTGAGCTGGGTCCAACACTTAATGGGTCCCTCAAGGTACTGCTTGCTGCCGAGAATTACAGTTAGTATTAAAGGCATCACAAAGTCAGTGGTCATCGACCAAGGACAAGCCGTTCTTGTAAATTCCTGTGACGTAACCGAACAGCATGGATACGACAATCCTCCTTATGTAGACTGATGCATAGAATAGAAACTGTCAATTGTAGACAAAGCCGAGTTCTTGAAACTTGTATCAAAGAGTCATGATAGAACCAAGTCTGTTTTTGTTCAGAATTTCCACTTAGCAAGAAGGCTTGCAGACGGCTATAGCACCGATATGGCGCCTGATCTTTTTCACGCCCAACTCAGCATTTGCACTGCAAAGCTAAGAGATCCCGCTACTTGACCCTGCAGTGACAACGACTGCCCTACCGTTATCATGTTCCAGTTTGATATTTGTACATATGTTGCAACATGGCAAGTTTAGCAACAATTTAGCATGGCCTAAAGCCTAAAGCTCTTGGTCCTGTCGTATAGCACTTAGCGTACCCGTTAGCGTTTTGTTGTTTGCTCCCCAATGGTGTGATTTTATTGTATCGTCTTTGTAATCTGTAATGTTGGCTCAAGTGTGTTTCTAGTCAAAGGGCCTATCATGCAGTTTTGTTCGTATGAACTATTTCACTTCAATACAAAATTAAGATGCATTTTGCGAGAAAGTCAGTTTTGGTTTCAAAGAGAGCCGGCATCTCACGGATCTGGCTGATATTAAAATATGTTAATCAGAACTGCTTCTTGAAACAACACTTCATTGAAGAACCTCTACCTTTCAAAGCCTGCACAACTCAATTATACAGTTTCTGTGAAGAGCTCAAATAATTAAGTATTGCATGCAATAATGCAAAATCACATCATGACCTAGCAATTAAATCACGGTTACCTGAATCTTTAAACAACTGCTGGCTCTGCATTTCAGGACGCCATTTCTCGACAGTTTTCTCCGTTTCTACATTAACAAATGACGCAGCCATAACAACTTTCGATTCAGTTTCTGGAATAAATCTGCGAACCTCTCTCAACAATCATAAATACAAATCATAAAAGTCCGTATCCACTTCAACCATAAAAGAATTATACAAATACGTTGCTGGTTGAAATTTAAGAGTCGATGTCTGAGTCAGGCAACCCTCCCTATGCACAAAAATAGGTCGACCTCTCCGATTTTGCTCAAAATTTGCATAAATGATGTACCTTAGGGGAAACCAACGTGTACCAACTATCAGCCCTCAACTCCGCCTAATATGCAAATTGCGAGGGGCCAAAGGTGAGCATAACTATGCCAATTTTCAACGCACGGTGTCCGGGTTTCTTTTAAACGATAGAGCTTGCTCTTGGCTTTCCAACGAGCTACTCAGCGCATTTCTACATGGCTTCGTTCGGTAGTTATAACGATTTTTTTTCATTTTTTGATGACCCAAAAATCGCTTTTTTGCCCACTGCAAAAAAAATTCCCTCCTACCCTTTTTTATTTCTTTATTTGATAGCCCTTGATGAGAGCTTTAATTTGATGTAGAATATGAGCGATTTCACTGGGGCATTTTGGAGAAACTTGCATTTGAATGATGCTACCCAAGCTGACTGCTGCGAAATTTCTACTGTAAGAACTGCCCGGAAGTGTGTTAGTTTGCATCCCAGTAAGTTCAGGATTATTTTACTGTATTTTACGTTTCTCGAGCTATCACTTGATTAATTGAGGTTGAGATACATACAGTATGACTTTGTATCAAAACTGTTCCAAGAATGTTGAGGATCCTTTTTGCCATCTCAACAGCATAGGCTCGGAGTTAAGTAAACTGGGTCGTTGTCCAAATCCCAATCATCAACATTTCTTCTTTTTGTTGGTGTAAACAGCTTCCATGGACGCTCATTCTGACCAATCCAGACTGGAGGACCATCAATGAATTCGCAATATTGATGACTTTCAATAGCTGCTTTTTCCTGTGAATACCGGTTCCAAACGAAGAGTTTTATCTGTTGTACTGCCCTGAAAGTGCATTTTACACATCGTATCTTTGTAAGGCAGTTGTAACGAATTTATCACCAGGTATCTTCTGTTGAATGTACTGATAGAAGAAGGTGGGTCACTGACCCAAACTTGCGAAGTCTCAAAAGCGGAAATGTGTGGACAGCATTCCTTTCAAATCTAAAGAAACATCAAACAGTAAACATGACAACAACTTCTGTTACTCTGGCTATACTTCAAAGTTGACGCAGACACGTCGCTAAGGTGGCTAAACACAAATGGTAAATTCATTGTTCTTGTGCGCCCTTCAGTGCCGCGAAACGACACAGTGATTGGAGATGTGCTGGTAAGAACACCAGCACCGTTGATATTGGCTGTTTTGATAAATACGTACACACCTGAAGTATTTCTGTGTAAATTAAACTCAGTACTGAATTTTGACAAAAGAATCTGATTCCTAAACAAGACTGACCTAGTTTTTCACTATCTTTCTGAACAACACCCGAGTCACTGTTCTTCCACTGAGTTTTGATACCACTGAACCATTCAATCAGAATGAACTTGAGACCTGAAAGATTTTTCATGTTCAAAAGGCAAAAACGGAATCTCTACTCATCCCATTGGTCTTACTCATAGTATGCCGTTTGTAAGCAATAGAATAAACCAAACTTGAATACTTACAAGGTCCAGGGTTAATTTCAATCCATACTTCTTCCAGCATCCATTCCGATTGTGATTTTTGGTGGAGAAACCGTAAGCTAATCGGCTTAAATGATAAATAACTCTTATGCAAGAAAGTGTGATGCAGAAAAATAAACGTGTATATTGCTGTAGTACTTCTTCGAGACACACAGCTTTAACAGGATCTGCCCAATCAAGTCTGTGTTGTTTTGACATGCTGACATTGAAGCTAATTGTCCGAGTGCTGTAATCCACAATTCCAGACAGCAGAATTTGGAACTGTAAGCTTCCAGTATAGCCACAGTTTTTACAGGGTGCTGTCTTGATGCCGAAATTGTATTCACCTATGTATGTACATATGTTTAAGCAAAGTTCATTCAGGTTCACATAAATATTTATCAAAACTTACAGTTTTTCTGGGTTTCTCTGGTTCTACTGGATATTGGAACAGTAGTGACAACAGCAGTAGGCAAACGTGAAGCGCCTGTAATATTGGACAGTCACCTGTAATATTAGTTATCTCCTCCAGGTAGTTGACCTTTCGGAGATAATTAAAATTCTCTTCTGTTGCCTTAAGAAGAGTAGACAGAAACGAGTAAGTGGTGAATTTATCAGTAAAATGAGGAATATGGTCTGCATATAGTATTAGGGCCCGACCGGATACAAATTTCTACCGGATCCGGATCCGGATCCGGATATGCCCATATCCGGCCGGATCCGGATCCGGATATGCCGGATATCATTGATCAACTTAAATTTTTTTAGAATGCAATAAACCACATATATACATTTCTTTGTTCAATAACAGTTGATTTAAAACAACATCTAATAATTGTAGTTCAAAGAACGAAAGTTATACTTGTAAAACAACAACATTTGTAAATTTTCGGGCTTCAGAGAGGAGCGATCGCCTTCCGAAATCGTGCCAGCAGTCTTAAATGTTCGCTCGCTAGTAGACCTAATTCGTAGTACTACAAACTACAAACTACATATTTTCGGCGACTATGACGTCATCAAGACTACAAATTAACTAAGACTACATATTATTTTGGCTAACTACAAATTGACTACAAACTACTTTTTCATTATTTGCGAATTTATAGTCAATTTGTAGTCATTTTTCTTGGAAATTTTCCGATTTTTTAATGTAATCTTATATAAATTGAGTCCCCAAACGGCCTTTGAGGTGTCTTCTTGAGCTTTTGATAAGCTAACCAAATACCAAGAACGAAGCTATTTCTTATGTGAACTGTTAGAAAGATCGTTATTCCAATTTTCCCGCTTTTTTTACCCGTATAAATTTTCAAAGAAAGGTGACCACATGATTGATTTTTGCACATTCGTTCGTGTTTTTTCTTGTCTTAGTTTTCAAAAAAGATCTCATTGTATTTTTAAAAAATACCAAATGTTCAGCATTGGAATTCTATTAAACATTGAATTATGTCTGTTTGTTTCCAGAAATACCCATTACAAAAGGCGATTTTTTCACAGAAAAACCAATTAACAGACTTCCGGTTATTATGTTTGCAAGGCATTCCCATGACTGCTTGTTCATTTGGCAAACATTTGCAGTAATATAAAATTTGTGACGTTTGGTAACCTGACTACAAATTGACTACAAACTAAAACTACCTATTTTTTTAACCTGAATTTGACAACTACAAACTAAGACTACAAATTATCTTCGCGAAAATTTCTAACTACAAACTAAGACTACAAATTGAAATTGTCTGAGGAAATAGGTCTACTCGCTAGCTACCGTACCGATAGGAGCACTCAAATACTTCCTGGCAAGCTGAAAAACTGTTTTTAGAACCATACAACTGCCGCAAATTTTTGACCTGGTCAATCCTGGACGGTCGAATGCAATATTTATGTTCAAATACGTAAAAAATCACGTTTTCTCATCTGTGACTGATATCCGGCATATCCGGCAGGTAATATCCGGATCCGGTACCGGATCCGGATATGGCCATATCCGGCCGGATCCGGATCCGGATCCGGATATCCGGTCGGGCCCTATATAGTATAACAATGATAGAGTTAGTATAACAATGATATGGTCTGCATATAGTATAACAATGATAGAGGAATATGGTCTGCATATAGAGTATAACAATGATAGAGTATGGTCTGCATATATAACAATGATAATATGGTCTGCATATATAACAATGATAATACGATCTGCATATATAACAATGATAATAACTGCATACATAACAAGCAGGATAGCACTGAGAGCGCAAAGTCAGTGGTACTGTTGGTGTCAAAGGTAGTCCAACCATGGTGACCAGTGAAAGCGGTCCAGCGTTGCAAGGGACCATACGCGTCGAATAGGCGATGACTGACCACATATCAAACACCTGCGCCAGAAAGCCAGAGTCGGTGAAGAATGCAGAATGGGCAGAGTGCAGGACAGGCAAGTCTAAAAAGCAACAGCGGCAGCAGAAACCGCATTCAAAGGACAATTGTCACTCAAAGCTGGACCCACTTTCACATGGTAAAGGTAAGAATTTCTGTAGAAAAGCGAAAACATCAGGAAAGGCAGGTGTAGACAAAAGAAAACAGGTGACCAGAAAAGGGGAGAAACACAGAACAAGAGAAAAAGAAAAAAAAATATAAAAGGCCACATGGAGACCAACAAAAGGTTGTAAAACAAGAAAATAGTAGAGCCGAAGATTAAACGAGAAAACAGAAGAACAATGAGAAGACAAAAGCGTAATGACTGGGGAAAATAAAATAAACCAGTAAAGAAAAAGTCAGGTCACTTAAGAAAGGTCCTGAAACAAACATATTCGAAATTGAAGTGAACAGGAGCCAAGTAAAGGGTTCTGATACCACACCAGGAGCCATCACACAAGTGAACAATAATACTCAAGTGTGCAATCAACAGCAACCAGTAACCAACAGTTTGACGCAACAGTGACTGTAAAACACCATTAGACTCAACGAGAACGAAAAACAACAAACAACACACTGTTGGACTTTTTGCCTTGCCTTGGGACCGCTTATTAAAGCATTTCCACTATTGTTGGCCCTGGCCGCCATCTCCACATACAGGAGGCACAGTCGTTTCCAGTGAGTCATAGCTTGTGCCAGGTTGCAACGAATGTTCTGCAAGAATGTGCCCAATTTGCGGCCCCATACTCCCTCTTCAGAAAAGCAAGCCCTCCCTGGATTTGCTGGAGCCAAATCTTCTTTGAGGCGTTGGTAACACAGATCCAGTCTGGGGGTCTGGTGTTGAATATCAAGGAGGAGATTAGACAGTGGTGTGGCATGCAACACATACGGCTAAACTATCAGCCATGGACTTATTGGATCAGCTCTGAAATAGTAGACTAATTGTTGCATTGAGCATTTATGGCGCAGGCGTTGAAGGAGTATGACATTCAGCACTGCATGGGGACAATTCGTGTGAAAGGCTTCCAACTTCCTCAGCTTGGCGTCTAGGATAGTCCAAGGTTCCGCGCTGTTAAGCAAGATCGGAATTACCACAGCGTTATATACTTTCATCGCAGTCTTTGTGGAAACTTGTCATGTGTGAAAAGAATATTTTTTTTTCTGAAGCTCAGAGGTTGTTAATTGCTTTCCCCAGCTGAGACTCGGTCGTGATCTCGCTGGCGGACACAGAAACGTCGCTGGCCAAACACACGTGAGCCAAGTTAGTCAAACATTGAGATATTCTCAATCGGAGCGTCATTGATCTGCAGCTGTGAATCATCAGAGTGACAGACATTCAGTCTTTTTCATATTTACTCCAGACATTCGCAATCGGTGTGCCATTGATTTGCAACTGTGGTTAATCTGTGAGTGACTCTAATGCGAAGCCTTTTGGCGGCCATATTCGGACAAATAGACTCATTGGTGACCATAAAAGGACACACAGTTGGACTCAACCGTGACATAAAACAACACACATCATTCAACTCCACAATGAGTGCAAACAATAAACACCAATCAACTCAACAATGACCACAAACAACCTAAGCCATTGCACTCAACAGTGACCGCAAAACAACACACAACACATACCATTGGAGGACTCAACAGTGACTGCATAACAACACACACTATCGGAGGACTCAATAGTGATCGCGAAACAAAACAAAACATTTTACATATTGTGACCGCAAAACAACACACACCGCCTTACTCAACGGTGACAGCAAAACAAAACACACTGTACTCAACGGTGACCGCAAAACAAAGCACACCGTTTTCTGAACGGTGACCGCAAAACATCACACACCGTTTTACTTAATGGTGACCGCAAAACATCACACACCGTTTTACTCAATGGTGACCGAAAGACAACACACACCATTGGACTCAACGGTTTTTGCAAGACAACACACACCGTTGGACTCAACGGTTTCCGCAAGACAACAAACACCGTTGGACTCAACGGTTTCCGCAAGACAACACACACCGTTGGACTCAACGGTTTTCGCAAGACAACACACACCGTTGGACTCAACGGTTTCCGCAAGACAACACACACCGTTGGACTCAACGGTTTCCGCAAGACAACACACACCGTTGGACTCAACGGTTTCCGCAAGACAACACACACCGTTGGACTCAATGGTTTCCGCAAGACAACACACACCGTTGGACTCAACGGTTTTCGCAAGACAACACACACCATTGGACTCAACGGTTTTCGCAAGACAACACACACCGTTGGACTCAACGGTTTCCGCAAGACAACACACACCGTTGGACTCAACGGTTTCCGCAAGACAACACACACCGTTGGACTCAACGGTTTCCGCAAGACAACACACACCGTTGGACTCAACGGTTTCCGCAAGACAACACACACCGTTGGACTCAATGGTTTCCGCAAGACAACACGCACTGTTGGACTCAACGGTTTTCGCAAGAGAACACACACCTTTGGACTCAACGGTTTTCACACGACACCACACACCCTTGGACTCAACGGTTTCCGCAAGACAACACACACCCCAACACACACCGTTGGACTCAATGGTTTCCGCAAGACAACACACACCGTTGGACTCAACGGTTTTCGCAAGACAACACACACCATTGGACTCAACGGTTTTCGCAAGACAACACACACCGTTGGACTCAACGGTTTCCGCAAGACAACACGCACCGTTGGACTCAACGGTTTTCGCAAGAGAACACACACCGTTGGACTCAACGGTTTTCGCAAGACAACACACACCGTTGGACTCAACGGTTTCCGCAAGACAACACGCACCGTTGGACTCAACGGTTTTCGCAAGAGAACACACACCGTTGGACTCAACGGTTTTCGCAAGACAACACACACCGTTGGACTCAACGGTTTTCGCAAGACAACACACACCGTTGGACTCAACGGTTTTCGCAAGAGAACACACACCGTTGGACTCAATGGTTTCCGCAAGACAACACACACCGTTGGACTCAACGGTTTTCGCAAGACAACACACACCATTGGACTCAACGGTTTTCGCAAGACAACACACACCATTGGACTCAACGGTTTCCGCAAGACAACACACACCGTTGGACTCAACGGTTTCCGCAAGACAACACACACCGTTGGACTCAATGGTTACCGCAAGACAACACACACCGTTGGACTCAACGGTTTTCGCAAGACAACACACACCGTTGGACTCAACGGTTTTCGCAAGACAACACACACCGTTGGACTCAACGGTTTTCGCAAGAGAACACACACCGTTGGACTCAACGGTTTTCGCAAGACAACACACACCGTTGGACTCAACGGTTTTCGCAAGAGAACACACACCGTTGGACTCAACGGTTTTCGCAAGACAACACACACCGTTGGACTCAACGGTTTTCGCAAGACAACACACACCGTTGGACTCAACGGTTTTCGCAAGACAACACACACCGTTGGACTCAACGGTTTTCGCAAGACAACACACACCGTTGGACTCAACGGTTTTCGCAAGACAACACGCACCGTTGGACTCAACGGTTTTCGCAAGACAACACGCACCGTTGGACTCAACGGTTTTCGCAAGACAACACACACCGTTGGACTCAACGGTTTTCCCAAGACAACACACACACCGTTGGACTCAACGGTTTCCGCAAAGCAAATAGGGAATACTGATCGAAAGTCTGCAAAGCAAGACTGTGATACAAAAGCAAAAAACAGCCACAAAAGCAAAAAACAGCCACAAAAGCAAAAAACAGCCACAAAAGCAAAACGCCTGAAACAGCAAGCTAATGGACCAAAGCAAAAACGTAACGCAGCAAGGAACAGTCAACAATGTTAAAGTAAAAGAACCAGGCCGTATGAAAATAATAAAAAGAGAAAGGGTGGGAGGGAGGGCACAAAACGTCAAATATAGCAGTGATAGAGAAGGGATTGAGAATGAGCTTACGCTCGTGGCTAATAGCAGACCAGAGTGGCGAAGCCGAGAGCCAAAAGTGTAAAGCGGCCAAGAGAGACACGTACGGCCCCTATGGGGCAAGGTTGGAAACAGAGGAAAGACTGAATAAGGCAACTGAAGAGAATTTACAATTATCTCCTCCAGGTCGTTGACCTTTCGGAGATAATTAAAATTCTCTTCTGTTGCCTTAAGAAGAGTAGACAGAAACGAGTAAGTGGTGAATTTATCAGTAAAATGAGGAATATGGTCTGCATATAGTATAACAATGATAGAGAAAAGACTAAAGGGCAGAAGATAAGCTTTCTTTCGTCAAGCATCTAGCAGGAGTAAAAAGAGAGAAGCATCCAGTGGAGATACAGAAGCAGTGGTTCATAGGAACAGGGCTTGCGTGACAAACCAGTCAGGTGCCTCCTTATACACAGGAAAGAAAAATGGGCCAGAAAGAAGGATAAGTCCAGTCGGTGCAAACAAGAAACCAGTGAACATGACACAGATAACGGAAAGGAGAGAGCTATGAATAGAGAGAGATGGTCGGCAAGACAGACAGCAAGAGAGAATGGTTGAAGTAACAGTAGAGTGGAAGTTAATGTAAAATAATGTAAGTCGGAAGAAAAAAAAATTACAGAAAACGATAATGTTATAAAACAAACGAATCGAAAAAGAAAACCACAATAAGGGTTGTAACAAAATTCGGTACGAAGGCGATAAAATGGACATGAAATATGAAAAACACTAAATAAGCAGAAAGAAACAGACACACAGCTGAAACAGAATATAGAAAACAATCATGTTTTAGACAAACAAAGAAAGAAACTAAAAACCACAACACACTAAGGATTGTAGCATAGGCGATAAAATGGACGGAACAAACACCGAATAATCAGACAGAAACACAAAAAAAACATGATATATTATTGAAAACGACCATGTTACAGACAGACGAAACAGAACGAAACACATAACAAGGATGGTAACACAGTTTGGCACAAAGACGATAAAATGGACTTAACGTAGGAAAAATCACTGAAGAAGCATACACCAAGTCAGAAGAAAAAATTGAATATAGAAAACGATAATGTTACAGATAAATAGAGCAACAACGAAAATCACAATGAGGATTGTAAGTATATAAGTTGGTATGAAGGCGCTAAAATGGAAATGAGAGACGAAAGACACCAAATGAGCAGACATAAACATACATAAATAAAACGTAGAATAAAGAAAACGATGATGGTGCGGACAAACAAATCAAGAACAAAAAACACAACAAGGAATGTAAAATAGGGAGTTCTGTAAATAGGTGATAAAAAGGACATGAAAAATGAATAGTTTTAACACAAAAACAAGGCCCCAGAGACCACGTACAGAAGAGTGAAAGAAATTCCCAGGGAATAAAAAGGAGTAATAAAGGCTAAGCGCCAACCCCTAGCATAACTGAGTCAGCCTCGTATTCAAAGAAACAAAATAAATGGAGTGAGAAAAAGATGCATGAGACAACTACCTAACCTCTTTGAAGTGGAAGAAGGTCTGAGGTCATCACATCAGTAGTGTCTGCGGTCGGCAAGGGCAAGGTAAATAAGAGATTGACGTGATAATCACCAGTAGCCCAGTAGCGGGACCACAGCTTGAGCAGTAGTTGCAACTGTTCGGGTCCAGCCCAACGAACCTTTCCGATATTTTAGTTCATGTACCATTGCAAATCCGCCAGGAGAGCTGTCGGTAATCAGTCGTTCATCTTTAGTCTTTCTTTCTTTGCTTCCTTGTGACCATGGGATTAAGCACTCTTCTAGAGTGCCGATCTTCATCAGAGTCAAAGTGGTAAGTTAGAGTAAATTACTAATATATAAGGGGAACGTATGGCGGAAAAGGGAGGGCACAAAACGTCAAATATAGCAGTGATAGAGAAGGGATTGAGAATGAGCTTACGCTCGTGGCTAATAGCAGACCAGAGTGGCGAAGCCGAGAGCCAAAAGTGTAAAGCGGCCAAGAGAGACACGTACGGCCCCTATGGGGCAAGGTTGGAAACAGAGGAAAGACTGAATAAGGCAACTGAAGAGAATTTACAAATATATGCTACACCTTTTGATAAATCAAATACTTGTTGTCACTGTAACAGTTCCCGGTTTCAGTGCCTCTGTCCAACAGAAATTTTTCACATCATAACCATAGTACCATCTATGGTCCTCTGAAATCAATTTTGTTCATATTGAAGATTACTTACAATGCAGGTGTAATTAATTTCATAGCTTGGCTGATAAATCTGATTACAGCACAGGCAAAGATTATAGTCTATTGGGCAACCTGCAGTGAAGAGGGGTGTAAACTTGTTAGAACAGCTCCTGTCTTCTTGATGCGGAATTCCTTTGCATAGCTTGTAGGCATTTGTTGAGACTTTCATGGTTTTTTTTATAAAAAACCTCAAATGCGTGATGGTACGGTCCACCTATAGCCACCCAATACATGGCAGCAGTGAAGGACCATGATTACATGGGGGCAAATGCGAGACTAAAACAATCGCTGACTTAGTTTTGTGCAATTTGCAAAAAATGTGCTGTACCAATATCACGCCTAAAGACAACTCTCCAAGAATGTTGCACATATCTAGAGTATGCTCTGGCAAATGAATAATCTCCAAAACACGAGGTTCACCAAAGGTGAAGACTTGAAGACGGTTTCTGGGCACGATGTTTCTGTATGAGACTTCCACTGCTGCTAGCGCAGCAAGAGCACCACCTAAATACATGTTCATGTTCATTGTTCACTAAAACAGTACATACCTTTTGCTTCAAAAGAATTTGAAGAATGGTTTGGTTAGAGTTAATCTTAAATTAAGTATTTTTCTAGGATTGCTTTCTGTCAGATCAGCAAAAGATTATTAGATTAGCTTAGAACAGATTATCATGTCAGTAATAAACCCGGTACCTAGGCTATGTCTAGTTACAATGAGAGAATAGTTTGACTTTTCTTGTAACACTGTACGGATTGAAAGTTCAATGCTGGGTAGCATTGACCGGAATGCTCGAGAGAAGTACTGCTGCACTCTGCCTCCAGCTGGATGGGTTACAGTAGGAGCAAGGTGGCATGTCCGTAGCTGGACACCCAGCCGCAGCTCCTTACCATTAGGCGTAGAGCGTAGGATGTGATACATGTATGTAGGTAGCTCGCCGCCCAGCTGCATCTAAATTATGCTGCCAGTTACATTACCTGCGCAGCATGGCCCAGTTGCTGCCTTATCTCTCGCCAGTGCATACGTTTAGCAGGGCCTGTGACGGCGGCCTACGATTAGCCACTTCATTTATTAGTCTGTTTGGTGGTAAAACTTTGGTTGTACCTTCGGTTCACAGGCAAGGCTACAACTACAGAGGGCACCGGACAGATCAACTGGCGATGCCTTCGTTCGACCTAACGCAGGGCAAATCGCTGGCCAACCATTGTAATCGGAGGTGGATAACTTCCCGGAAGTGGAAATCGTGCAACTCGGAGGCGGACGTCTTCACCTCAGAAGGGAAATTCGTTTCTGCTTATGGGAGCAGAATAGCGAATTTCACCTCAGAAGAAGAAGAATTCGGTTCTGCTTGTTGGAGCAGAATAACGAATTTTCACCTTCATTCTGTGCTCTGGACGGTGCAGATTCGTCACTACACCTGCCGACACGGTCTTTGGGTAAAGCCTAACTGTCCACAGAGGGAAGCAACACCGCAGAAACGGCCATGCCTCAAGCAGCAGGAGAAGCTAACGTCATCACTCACACGGTACAGAGCCACACATTGTTGACGCCGATGGTGGACGTGCCAACATCCACACAACTTGTGAGCATCAAAGACAGAGCCGTGAAAGTTGTTGCCATTCTTGCTGCGCTGAGCCAGACAGGAGCGGGTGATTGCCATTGTCAGGACAAGGTGCTCGGGCCTCCCTCCAGCAACACCACCAGCTGTTCCTGTGCTAGCCAGGAGAAGGAACGCTACAAACGAGCCTGCAACGTGCCAAGAAGTGGGTGCAAAGACCAGTTCGGGAGCGCAGATGGCAGAACCGATGGCAAGGAACTCTCTCCTCTCAGCTGGCACCGGTTTATGCAACGCCGGTTTTCTGATGTTTGTCAGGAAGCCAAGGCCCAGCCGGTTCCTGAGGTGCAACGTTTCCCAGCATCGATTTGGCAGAAAGGGAGCGCCACCCAGTCCAGTTGCTACAGCACCCTGGGTATGATGGATCTCTTGCCATCCCTAAGAGCTGCTGAGACCTACTGCGCAAATGCGAACAAGCTGGAGGTCGGACCACCATTCAGCAGGGTTGCGAAGTCAAGGAAGGAAGCCACCGAAACGCTGATCCTGGTAGAGTCGTATCTCTTCGGTGTGCGTGCCAACAAGTCGCGGGTTGGAGCAGATGGGAAGTGCAAACGCCAAGTACAGCCATCGACGCTCACTGTGCGCCAAGAAGACCAGAAGACCTACATCCTCGCTCAAAAGAGGAAAGGGTGGTTGGCATGTCCATAGCTGGACACCCAGCCGCAGCTCCTTACCATTAGGCGTAGAGCGTAGGATGTGATACATGTATGTAGGTAGCTCGCCAGTGCATGTAATTATGCTGCCAGTTACTTACCTGCGCAGCATGGCCCAGTTGCTGCCTTATTCTCGCCAGTGCGTCGTTTAGAGGGCCTGTGACGGCGGCCTACGATTAGCCACTTCATTTATTAGTTGTTTGGTGGTAAAACTTTGGTTGTACCTTCGGTTCGCAGGCAAGGCTACAACTACAGAGGGCACCGGACAGATCAACTGGCGACGCCTTCGTTCGACCTACGCAGGGCAAATCGCTGGCCAACCGTTGTATGGAGGTGGATAACTTCCCGGAAGTGGAAATGTGCAATCGGAGGCGGACGTCTTCACCTCAGAAGGGAAATTCGTTTCTGCTTATGGGAGCAGAATAGCGAATTTCACCTCAGAAGAAGAAGAATTCGGTTCTGCTTGTTGGAGCAGAATAACGAATTTTCACCTTCATTTGTGCTCTGGAGGTGAGATTCGTACTACACCTGCCGACACGGTCTTTGGGTAAAGCCTAACTGTCCACAGAGGGAAGCAACACCGCAGAAACGGCCAGTAAGCAGCAGGAGAAGCTACGTCACATCACACGGTCAGAGCACACAGTTGACGCCGATGGTGGACGTGCCAAATCACACACTGTGAGATCAAAGACAGAGCCGTGAAAGTTGTTGCCATTTTGCTGGCTGAGCCAGACAGGAGCGGGTGATTGCCATTGTAGGACAAGGTGCTCGGGCCTCCCTCCAGCAACACCACCAGTGTTCCTGTGCTAGCCAGGAGAAGGAACGAAAAGAGCCTGAACGTGCAAGAAGTGGGTGCAAAGACCAGTTCGGGAGCGAGATGGCAGAACCGATGGCAAGGAATCTCTCCTCAGCTGGCACCGGTTTATGCAACGCCGGTTTTCTGATGTTGTAGGAAGCAAGGCCCAGCCGGTTCCTGAGGTGCAACGTTTCCCAGCATCGATTTGGCAGAAAGGAGCGCACCCAGTCAGTTGCTACAGCACCCTGGGTATGATGGATTTTGCCATCCTAAGAGTGCTGAGACCTATGCGAAATGGAACAAGTGGAGGTCGGAACATTCAGAGGGTTGCGAAGTCAAGGAAGGAAGCCACCGAACGTGATCCTGTAGAGTCGTTCTTCGGTGTGGTGCAAAAGTGGGGTTGGAGAGATGGGAAGTGAAACGCCAAGTAGCCATGACGATGTGCGCCAAGAAGACCAGAAGACCTACATCCTCGCTCAAAAGAGGAAAGGGTGGTTGGCATGTCCATAGCTGGACACCCAGCCGCAGCTCCTTACCATTAGGCGTAGAGCGTAGGATGTGATACATGTATGTAGGTAGCTCGCCGCCCAGCTGCATGTAAATTATGCTGCCAGTTACATTACCTGCGCAGCATGGCCCAGTTGCTGCCTTATCTCTCGCCAGTGCGTACGTTTAGCAGGGCCTGTGACGGCGGCCTACGATTAGCCACTTCATTTATTAGTCTGTTTGGTGGTAAAACTTTGGTTGTACCTTCGGTTCGCAGGCAAGGCTACAACTACAGAGGGCACCGGACAGATCACAAGGCCCGATAGTAGTTCTGTGCTTAGTTGAGACCAACCATTCGTTCCCCAGAACACCAGTACAACAGACTTGATTGCTGTGTCCAGCAGAATAAATGCTAGGCAGTCATGACCCACAACATCACATTTCTGTGACACAGTTTCCAGAAGTTGGATGCCAGGTACTGGTGCATAGCAGTGCTCTGCTCTTTCATTTTGATACGCAGTTGCACTGAACTGCAGCATTCGCAGGGACAGTTGTTCTGAAACATTAGATTCATAATCCTTGCTTTTATAGAGTTGGTGCGAGTTTTACAGTTTCCTTTGTAATCTTTTTGTATTTTCGTCATGAAAACTGATCTTATCTAGCCTATTAAATTTAGACAAATTTTTTGAAAAAACACTTCTTGCTTTTGCTAAAGATTTCTAGTAGTGACTACAGTGCCTATGTAGCTTTCAGAAATTATTGCTCAATAATTTATACCATCAAATGTTCGATTAATTGCATATGGGTCAGGGCAATTAACAACATTGTCTATTTTCTGCTTTCCTGCACATGGATTCATGATGGAGCCATGCGCATGGCACGAGCTTGTTGGCGGGCACCAACGGCACTGATGCCCAGTCCAACTCCTCCGACTGGTGCATTCCATGCAACTTTTCATTTCGTTGCACCGTTCCGCCAACAGTTGTGTCGTTAAACACAAAGCAAGCAAGACCGTAAGGAAGGACATAATTGATCTAAAAAATTTTTCTTGCAGAAGCAGAATCGTTCTTTGAAGTTTCTCGCATTGGCACACTTACGGATGGTCGAAGTGTTGATAATTGATTTGACCACCTGAATGCGCACGCTGTAAGAAAGTAGTGCAACCTTGTTTTTTTCTAAATGGTTTCTTCATAGTTTACAAAACTGGGATTTTTACTTGGGATACAGAACTTTAGTACGTTTCTTTAGTGTACATAGGTCGTAAGATTATAAGAAAGAGTAAATCTGTATAACCTTGCCTGTGAAAACCTACCTCAGTCAAAGACAACGAATAAAAGGACTTTGAGGCACCATATGCAGCTTGAGGGCTACAAATCATTCAGCTGTGTATGACTAGAGCGGATGCAATTTCCATTATCTGTCTGCGCAGGCCGGCAGAAAAAGAGCTAAGTGCTTTTCTGTCTGATAGAGTATGGCTAGAGCGGATGCAATTTCCATTAACTGTCTGCGCAGGCCGGCAGAAAAAGAGCTAAGTGCTTTTCTGTCTGATAGAGTATGGCTAGAGCGGATGCAATTTCCATTAACTGTCTGCGCAGGCCGGCAGAAAAAGAGCTACGTGCTTTTCTGTCTGATAGAGTATGGCTAGAGCGGATTCAGTTTCCATTATCTTTCTGGTGGGCAGGTTGAAACGATCTGCCTGTCCCAGTTGTCTCACTTCACTGTTTTGAAGTGCTTATCAACATGTCCGTTGCAATGCTGCACAATTGCTTACTTGTGCACTTGTGCCTGTCATTCATAATCTTAGAATTGGCAGCAGCACCTGTTGGGCGGTACCGTTCTTCAGGTAGGTTCTTCAGATATTGAAAGATTTGTATAAATACCTTTACCGTATTTACTTCTTTACTGTATTGTCATTGCTTGTTCCCTTATCGATGTTTGAAGAGCGTTATTTATCTCAGAAGCTAAAGACAGAGTAATCAGTATTACATTTATGTTTTTCGCTGTAACAGGAGGATTGTAGCTGAACAGGAAACTAAAATGATTATTTTCCAAACGCCAGAAACTGCTTTGCATGCATAGAATACATTTTCTAAATTGAAAGAGACAGTGACAAACTCAAACAACATTATTTGCAGAGTACAGTTTGGAAAGCAGCAATTCCGCTAAAGCCAGTGCATTCAACAATAGCACTCAATGCAGATTGAAGCGTGCAACAGATGATGAAGATGACGAAATTGATATGGATACAAGTACTGATCAGTCGTTAGTTATTGACCTCTGAAGATATACACTTTTGAGAGCCAAAATCATAAAATAGATAGGCTGTGTTTCAATACTTCTGAAGGGAATCTACCATCAATTAATAGTGTTCTTAGTCTATTTTGGCCTGCTGATTTCAGAAATGACCTTAATTTTTCTGTATAAGCTCGAGATTTTGAGATATAACACTATCTACTTATTACACATGGTAATCTTGCATCTTGAAATTGGAAGTGTATAAAGTAAAACTAAGGTCATTTCTGAAATTAGCAGGTCAAAATAGGCCAGAAACACTGTTTATTGATAGTAGATTACTTTCAGAAGTGCCAAAACACAGACTGTCTATTTCAAGACTGTAAACCGGAAATTGGGTCATTTTCGATCGAAACTTTGACTTGATAAGTAATCGTAGATCGATTTCGGGCAGGGTTGCCAGGTTGGGGGTTTTACCCCCAAATCTGGGGGTATTTTGCAACCATTTGGGGGTGAAAATTTCATCTGGGGTTGGGGGTACAAATCTGGGGGTATTTGGAAATTTTTTGGGGGTTGGGGGTATTTTCGGGGAATTTGCTAAAATTTAGGGGATTTTTTGGGGGTTTCGGGATTTTTGAGAATTTTCTTCTTCCGACTATTGATTGAATGTTATTTTTTACCAGTGATGATCAAAGTTCAACACATTGTTTGAAAAACGTAATTTCATCGATCTGTCGACCAAAAAATCGAGGTTTGACATGCTGTATTCTGAAGAAGTTTTATGAGGAACTTTCAAAACTCTACGTTAGAAATTCTTTTGCAACAGTGAAAAAAATTAGAAATATTGCGTGGGTACCCGGCATTATATAAAAGTGTATATTATGTCACATTAGGATGTGATTAGTTTTTGTTTGTTACTTTTGTTTGTTACTTACGTACGTATGGCATGCGGCGGTGTGGTATGCTAATTTTGGTCGCAGTTTGCGCCGGTTTACTTTTGACCGGCTAGAATTTAGTCGAGATAAACGGACGAGCAGGAGTCGAGTGTCACAGTTTTGGTGCCGTCGCAGGAATTTTTCTTATTGTTCATCATTGGGCCAACTCGTCATGCCGTCGTCAACTCAATCTACTCGGTTTGGTAGGGGTAAGACTTCACGATCTTCTCGCTCTCGGTGAGTTCGGTTTACCTGCAGTTTTTCTTTTGAATTTGCTGGCGTACGTGCACAATGTCTGTCCCCGATACCGACGAACAAGTTTGTACTCGTGAAAGGCGACGCAAAAATTTGCTCGAACAAGGCCGTGTTTTGGGGGAAACTGTGAATGCATTGTCCGTTAAAACTACCGATTTTTTGCAACGTTTTGCGACTAATGTCGGGGCTCCTATGCCAGACTGTCAGTCAGAGTTTTCTGCTCTAAACGCCGAACTATTTGCTGCTCAGAAAGCGTTGAACACACTTTCGGCTGAACTGACTCCGTTGCTCAAAGATAACGAAGCTGCTTTGCAAAAACTCGATTCGCTTTTGAGCAATTTGCGTTCGAAATTGCATGATGCGCTTAAAAGGCTCGAAGACTTTTCGTCTAAATTTGTCACCTCGCTGCCCCAGAGTTCAGAGACTCCGGAGGCGTCAGGTTTGATTTCGAGTCTGCCTGGTTTGGATCCAGCAGTTCTGTCGCTTTTGACTATGTTTCAACAAACACTTTCGAAGGCAGATGAGCGCTTCTTGCAGTATCAGAGTGATAGCGAACGTAGACATTTTGAGCAGCTCAATTTGATGAGCGAACAACACGCGCAGGATTTGGAAGCTGCGGAGGTTCGCTTATCGAACACTCTCGAACATTTTGAGGCCCAAGCACGTGGCCGTGTCGATGCGCAACCGCAGTTCACTTCCAACTGCTCCCCTTCTACTGCTAATGTTCGGCTCCCCAAATTGGAAATCAAGCCTTTTTCGGGGGATATTTTCCACTGGAAAGAGTTTTGGTCTGGCTTTCAGTACTCTGTCCACAACAACACCACTCTAACTTCCTGCCAGAAATTCACCTATCTAAAATCTTTTTTGACGGGTAAAGCCGCTCAAATTGTGGAAGGGTTTCCAGTGTCTGACGAGTCCTATGCTCAGGCTGCTACTTTGCTCAAGCAGCATTTTGACAGCGACACTGAGTTGATTTCGGCGCATTACAAAGCGTTGAGAGCTTTGCCGTCTGTTGTTGATACCACTGACGGCATTCAGTCCTTCATCCGTGCTTTGGCTGTCGAAAAACATTTGCGCGGTTTGGAAGCATTGGGTCAGTGTGATGGAGACGAACGTCTTTTGGCTGATACTTTGGTTGGCAAACTACCCCTCGTTTCTTGCGCGAATTTTTTCTACAAGTCGGCACAAAGCCAAAACGGCTTCAATTATTTCGCGAATTTTTGCAACTTCAAGTGCAAACAGCCAAATTTGTTCAGCAGTTTAGTGGTGCTTCTTCGCCACCGGCTAGTTTCAAAGCTGAAAGTGTGGCAAAAAGCTCATTTCCTGTCAAAGCTCCTTCTCCATCAACTATGCATGCTTTGGTTGCTCGCACTGCGCCGTCTTGCGTTTTCTGCAAATCCGACCACTACAGTGATCAATGCTCTGTGTGTACCGATGCCAAGCAACGGCATGCTTTCGCGCGCTCGAAGAAATTTTGCTTTTGCTGTTTGCGGGCTAATCATTCTATTCAGACCTGTAACAGCAAGTTGAAGTGTTTCTATTGCAAGGGTACCAACCACAATCGCGCTTTGTGTGGACAGAAATTTGGTGGTAAACCCGCTTCCACAAAACCTCGCGCTTCTGGTTTACTGTCTTCACACCAGACTCATGCTTTGGCTGCGGTAGATGTTGACTCCGTTTCGGGTTCTGATCCTGTTTTCCCTCCAAACGCTGCAACCTCTTCGACTTTGGCATCGACTATTCCATCCCCTTTGGTTGCTACTTTGAGCAATGTTCCCGTTTTTGCTGCTGGTGTGTCCCAGCCTCAAGTGTTTTTGCTCACTGCTTGTGCTTCTGTATTGAATTTAGATACTGGTCGCACAATCTCGGCTCGGCTTCTGCTCGATTCTGGCAGCCAGAAGTCTTTCATGTGCACCTCTCTCAGCTGCCAACTTGGCTTATCGTCTCTCGGCTCAGAGGATTTCTTTGTCTCTGGTTTCGCACAACAGGCACGCCCTTGTAGTTCAACCAAAGTGCAATTTGGTGTCAAGCTGCGCGACTCCTCTTCGATTCCTCTCAAAGCTACTTTGTGTGACTTTATCACACAGCCAATTTCTCGACGCCCTTTGGCTGACTCACTGATGACTCAGTTGTCCTCTTTCGACTTAGCAGATCCGCCTGCAAGTGTGCCTGAGGCAGCAACTATTGACATTTTGGTGGGAGTCGATCATTTTTTCGATTTTATTCTCATGCTTCCATTGGTCTCGATTTCTTCGTCTTTGTTTTTGGTCCCTTCTCGATTGGGCTACCTGCTCGCTGGCCAATTGGATATCGTATCGTCAGATTCGACTCCTACAGTTTCATCATCGTTGCTCATTCGACAGTCATCTAAAGTCCCACAGTCAGACATCGATTCGCTTTGGCAACTAGAATCGATTGGAATTCTGAACCCAAAATTTGACACTGAAGATGAGTACGTACAAGATCAATTCAACCGTACCATCAAGTATCTGTCTTCTGAGAGGCGCTATCAGGTTTGCTACCCATTCAAATCAACTGGCGTTCAGCTTTCTGACAACTTCTATGTTGCCCTTCATCGCTTGAACAGTCTACTTGGCCGTCTTCGCTCTGTTCCCAGTTTGTTACAGTAAGTAAGTACAACTCTATTTTTCTCGAGTATCTCAAGTTGGGCATTATCGAAGAGATCCCAAACGATTTGCCTCCAGTGGGTTTGTTACACTACGTACCCCACCACTGTGTCATTTGCTCCTCGAGCCAGACCACAAAAATTCGCATTGTTTACGATGCCAGCTGTAAAACTGCCGGTGCTCAGAAAAGTCTGAACGACAACCTCTACAAAGGGCCAGTTGGCATGGAAGATGTGGCCGGGCTTTTGTTGCGTTTTCGTCTGGGGGCTATTGGTCTGCTTAGTGATTTGGAGAAAGCTTTCCTACAAGTGGCAATTGATCCATCTCAACGCGATCTGATGCGACTGCTTTGGATTCAAGACCTATCCAATCCAACCACTGACCGTGCAAACCTTTGCACTTTTCGCTTCCAGCGTGTCAGTTTTGGGGTTATTAGCAGTCCTTTCCTCTTGTTGGCAACTATCAGGCATCACATGCATCGCAACGAATTTCGATGTCCTATTTCAGAGCGCATTGCTGCCAATATCTACATGGACAACGTTGTCACTTGTGTGGACTCGCTTTCTGATGCTTTGGCCTTTTATAACCGCGCAAAAGAGCTTTTTGGTTTGGCCGGCATGAACCTACGCGAATGGTCGTCCAATTCGTCTGCTTTTTTGGACCAAATTCCAGCCCCAGATCGAGTTACTGACACAGTTGTGAAATTGTTGGGTCTCAAATGGGATACTGCAGAAGATACCATATTCTTGGCTCCAATCGAATTTGTTTTCGATTCCTTCACCAAACGCAAATTTGTCTCAGACTTAGCTCGGGTTTTCGATCCTCTTGGATTTTTCTCACCCCTTCTTGCCCCTGCTAAGTTGCTGTTGCAAGTTCTTTGGAAAGAAGGCTTCGATTGGGATGTTCGTCTTCCATCTGAATGGCAGACTCATTGCCGTTCTGTGCTGGAACCTCTTCAACAGTTATCTACATTTCGCATTCCTCGGTTTTTGGGTGCTATCGACAAGCAGGCAACCGTTCAGCTTCACGCGTTTACTGACGCCTCTTTGCGCTCTTACTGTGCTCTCATTTTCCTACGGGTTCAAAGTCCCATTGGTGCTGTAACTTCCACTCTAATTTTCTCGAAGAATCGCTTGGCACCAGTAAAAGCTCTCTCACTGCCTCGCTTAGAGCTTCTTGGCGTTTTGCTTGGGGTCCGTTCTCTCAAATTTGTTTTCAACCAACTTCGTTTACCTGTTGCCAGTCAGTTCTTGTGGACTGACTCACAATGTGTGGTTAGTTGGCTGAAAACGGACCGAATTCTCCCAATTTGGCTGCGAAACCGTATTGCTGAAATTAATGAGTATTCTCTGGTTTCTGTTAGCTCGATTCCTGGTCGCGGAAACCCCGCTGACATTCCTACAAAGCCTGAGATGTATTCTAATTTTATCAGCGATCCTCTTTGGTGGCACGGGCCGCCTTGGTTGTCCCTTTCTGACGATCAGTGGCCAAAATCGTTGCCTTTGCTTCCCGCAGATGACCTACCTGAACTCCCCTCTTTGGAGGTCCTACCCACAGTTACTTCAGAACCCCCTATGTTTGGTCCTTTTGACACCTCGTTTTTGGACCGCTTTTCTTCCTTTCTTACTATGCTGCGAGTAACTGTTTGGGTTTTGCGAGCCGCTTCTGTCTGGAAATCTTTACTTTTGACCAGACCTCTTTCTCATGTTCAAACGCGCCAACAAAAACGTTTGCGACCTCCCAACCCTTCACTCTTTCGGTGGATGAAATTTCTAGAGCGCAAAATCAATGGCTTTTGTGGGTTCAGAAGGATTGTTTTTCTGCCGAGCTCAAAGCGTTGCAGTCTACCTCTGCAAAGGCGGGCAGTCCCCCTCTTATCCGCCAACTTCGCTTAGTGTTGGATGCACAAGGCATCATTCGTTCAAAGGGTCGTTTCGAATTCTCAGATCTTGCATTTGACGCCCAGCAACCAGTGCTGTTGCCTCGCCGCCATCCCTTCACTCGTTTGCTGATTTTTTCTACACACCGAATTCTTTTGCACGCCGGTGTCAACCAAACTTTGGGCCAAATTCGCCAGCGTTTTTGGATTCCCCAAGGCCGTTTAGCTGTTAAAACGGTCCTTCGTTCTTGTGCAGTGTGCCGTCGCTGGGGTGGAGGGCCTTTCAGGACACCCCCTTTTCCACCTCTGCCAGCTGTACGGGCTACTAAACAAATCCCGTTCGCTGCAGTTGGTTTGGATTATATGGGACCTCTGACAGTGCATTTCGATCCTGTTGCTGAACAGGAGTCACGCAAAGTTTGGATATCTTTGTGGACGTGCACAGCCAGTCGCGCCGTACATTTAGAGCTGGTGCACAATTGCACTGTAGACGAATTTCTGAACGCATTCATTCGTTTCACTTCGCGCAGAGGCGTTCCCAAAATAATCATATGTGATAATGCATCGCAATTCAAGACTGCACGCGATTCGTTGGCCTTTCTGTGGTCTGTCGCCAATCCAGAAAATTCAAATTTGACCGCCTATTTTACATCCCATGGTGTGGTTTGGAAATTCATTCCCGCTTTGGCACCATGGATGGGCGGGTTTTATGAGCGAATGATTCAATCAGTCAAACGTGCACTGCGTCGTGTTTTGGGCAGTCGGCTGATTAGCTTTTTCGAGCTCCAAACGCTTTTGACGCAGGTTGAGAGATTGATAAACTGCCGACCTTTGGTTGCGGTCACTGAATCCTTTGACTCAATACTAACACCCTGTCATTTGCTACTCTACTACCTCTTGTCAACGCTAGTTTAGATGATAGTAGTTAATGATGTTTTTGCTTCAACCTCAGGCTCGGTATGTAATTATTGCAAACGGAGATGTCAAGCTTCTACTGAATTTCATAAACATATCTGTCCTCTGTTAGTATGGTGTTGCCACCAAGATAAACGTAAGAATGAAACTTGTGTACTTACAGAAAACACAAGCGCGTACTCACAGACAAATTACAGAGCCTGATAAACCAGCACTGCCGAGTCTTCTGGCAGCTGTCAGACTTATTTGGTAATTTTAGTTAAGTGTTGATGTAGTTGCTCCCACCATTTTCTGGATAGGCCGGGCCGTTTTGTTTGGCATTCACATTTGAAACAGAAATGCCAGTGATGGTTGGAAAGTTTGGAACAAATCTTGACTCACTGACTGGTGTCACAGGACGTGATTCACCTGTTGCTCTCGCCTTTTCTGCGTCAGACTTGACGTTAAGAAATTTTCTGGCAACCTGGGGTGAACTCTGGCAACTTGTTTAAAAATGGGCCGGGCCGAACGAGCGCATCCCTAGTGGGAGGCCCGTTTCTGTGCCCCTTTTCCTTCAAAAGTTACAAGCGCTTGACGAAGTGGCGCCAATCATATTTTGGAAAAGTCCTTCGTGTGACCCCCTGGACTAGTCTAAGCGCTTGAGGCTGTGCATGGCAGAGATAGCAGGTACGTAGTTGCAGGCACGAACCGTAAAGCGGCTGCGCCGGCAGCTAGGGGAGGAAAGAAGGACCCGTGGGAGACGGATTCGGACGGGTCAGATGACGAATCTGACGGGGGAGGCTGGTTCAGCGATGATGATGACCGGTCTCCGTTTACCGACGATGACGATGATTTGGGTGAGGTTGTCATTTTCACGTGTCTGACAGTCTCCATTCAAACGATCACCCTTCATTCGTTTCTTAAGCTAGGATCCCGACTCGCATATGGTTTTGTAGCTGGTCCAATGGCCTTTCATTTTCTGGTACTCCCGTTTCCAGATCATGCTGGTTACCGAGATATTCGCCGAAAACTGCGAAATTTCCACAAAATGCCACTCCGTTTTTTTTTTCGAAAAATCTATAACTTTTTGTGCAAAGGCCAAACAAAATGAGCGCCCCAAAGTGTGCGGTGAGCGCCCCAAAGTGAACATAGGTGCCAAAATTCGGGGAATTTTGTGTTAAAGTTTCGTGCACTAAGCTTGACTCATTCCCGAGAAATTTCAAAAAAAGTGAAATTTGGTAATTTCAATAGTGAAAGCCGGTCACCGAAAAAATGATCACATTTCCTTTTACTGCCATTTCCGCACATTATGACCAAATAGGCTGAAATTTGGAACATAGGTGGCACAATTCGGCGAATTTTATGTGTTAAAGTTTGGTGCACTAGGCTTGACTCATTCCCGAGAAATTTGAAAAAAAGTGAAATTTGGTAATTTCAATAGTGAAAGCCGGTTACGAAAAATGTAAACATTTCCTTTTCCTGTATCTTTTCTAATTTTTGTCGGAATTGGATGAAATTTGGAGTGTAAACGCAGAAGTTCAGGGTAATTCGTGTGTAAAAAGTTGACGCATGAACTCCAACGCTATCGTTAGAGTTTAGGCGATAATGTAATGTAACGTTTTTTCGGTGACCGCCTTTCACTATTGAAATTACCAAATTTCACTTTTTTTGAAATTTCTCGAGAATTAGTCAAGCCTGCTGCACCAAACTTTAACACATAAAATTCTCCGAATTTTGGCACCTATGTTCCAAATTTCAGCCTATTTGGTCAAAATTTACGGAAATGGCAGTGAAAAGAAATGTGATCATTTTTTCGGTGACCGGCTTTCACTATTGATTTAACAAATTTCACTTTTTTTGAAATTTCTCGGGAATGAGTCAAGCCTACTGCACCAAACTTTAACACATAAAATTCCCCGAATTTTGGCACCTATAGCCCAAATTTCAGCCTATTTGGTCAACATTTGCGGAAATGGCAGTAAAAAGAAATGTGATCATTTTTTTTGAGACACCCTGTACTAATATTTTTGTTTGCCATCATCAGAGAGAACCATGGATGGCCATTGTGGCTAGTCAGAGGGAGTTGGGTGGAACTGCTTTAGGTTTAACTTTATGATCATAGGCATGTCCAACGCACACCATGCCGGACGATTCCGCCGACACCCTTAAAAGATGTCTGCCCGATCTCGGTTGGCAATGACAATCTTAAACTGGTCATTTGGCAGCATGTGTGACAACCTTATGTCAACAACATTCCATAGCATACACACTCAGCGAGCGACGACTTGTATGAGCTAGTGAGCGTTCCATTTATTTCAGCGATATTCTGTCCAGTACTGTGTTTTACTAATATTTCTGCCTTTATAATGAATAGAGAAAAAATTACGTTTTTGTACTGAATAGAGACAGTGTGTCTTATTAACCTTGGGTAGCCAGATATGGCCTGGCGGTTCGTCTGTGAAGTTGTATTGGACAAGCCGTGTCCTGTTACAGAGAGATCGTCGGTAGTTGGTCGTATATACGAATACCCTGTCTAGCAAAATTCTATACCAAGAATGTTGAAGATAATGTGTAACGTTATTATGTAAACGTCAATATCCTTGTGATAAATGCACAGCAATTCGTACGGCCTCCCATCACAACCAACTTACCCGCTAACTGCGTTCGTAAATTTTGCCGTTAACATCTCACAACCCGAATTAGGCTTAATTGGCTTGGGTTTCATTATATATTAAATCAAGATAATTGCGAAAGAAATAAAGGAAATGCATTACCAAACTGCAACTTCTTTCTAAAGAAACGGACATTCCGACACATCTGAGGTACGTAAGCACTCGGATTCACCATGAATGTGATATGTGCGAACCTGTACGTACATGCTCCCTGTTTTGTGTACTGGCCGTCTAGTGTTAATCGATCAGCTCGGCCAGCCGTCTGTCAAGTTTTTTCCGCACCCTAGTCTGTACGTTTGTGTATAACACAGGGCCAGACGCAACGGCAGTGCTGTGTTTAAATTCACTCACTTTCTCTCCCCACGCACTTGCCTTGCGGTTGGCTGTTGTTTGCTGTCTTGCACCTAGTGTGTGTTGGCCAGTATTTAGTGTAAGCTGGCATTGTTGAAGGTTCACTGTGCTTTGGCATAAAGACCTAGTTGTTGTGCGTCGGCTACTGCACTGGGACAAGCGGTAGGAAAAGCGGCGCGACAAGAACAACGGCATAGGATGCGAAACTGCCACAGCCAAAGAACAACAGATGAATTAGAATGGTAGACGTTTGCTGGCGCCGCAAAATTGATTAGAGCACTAGTTCGATCTGGGCTCCATTGTCCCTCCAGGGAAATTACTTATTCTTTGACTGGTAGGGCCTTTGCTGATTCGGCAAAATTGAATAGAGCACTTGATGTCTGGCTGGTAGGGGCAGCGCTTATAGTCTCTGTTCCGCTGTCCCGTGCACTGCAGCCGGAGAAGGCATGGCCAAGGCTTGCGACCTATGGTTCCCGTCCCTCAACTACCATATTTTTCCCAAAGAAAAAATTGTAAGCTTATTCGTGTCTCTGCTACTGTGTTGCATAAGTGTACCTGTTGGTTAATTTACTCCGTTTTCACACTACTCCATCTACTGGTTTTCAGAAGTCTGCGGTGCTCTTGTTTGCTTTCTGTGCAGCTGTGGTAAATCACAGATTGTTATATATCAGGTCAATAGCGTCGTGCGAGGCAGGAGAGCTGAATTCATCGAATTGAAATATACGGAAGCATGTTTGTTTGAAAGACATTCAGCAACAGCCCGTGGGCCAGAGTTGCAGGATCTCCACATGTTGGCTATTACACCCATCCGCCCAAAACCTCACTCGCCTGTTCTACAAAGAAATGCAGTGGCGCAAATCCATCTCTGAGTAAACTTCAACCAAGACATATAGTAATAAAAAGAACTATTTGTAACATAAAACTATCGCTTTTCGATCATTGTACTGGAGCGTACTTCCTTGAAATAATGCGCCAGACCCAGATTACAGATTACATTAAACTATGCACTCTAAAAGAAATCCGGTCAGATAAGCCTCACATAAAGAAATGCATTTTACGGAGTGACAACGCAAAAAGTCTTTTATATAATCGTCATCATCATCTATTATTGATTGAATAATTTAATGCTTACATGCTACAACAGCGCAGCAACGATCTAACAAGCCTTTGTAACAAACCGGCCGACTCTTTACACATTTGAGTGTCCTCTTCCTAATTGCACAATACATAACCCAACTAACGATCACAGTGCTAAAGCTGGCATTGCAATCAAATGAAACATTAGACAAATAGCAAATTATCACTTGGGCACCACCGTTTCAACCAACAATCAATGGAAAAGTAATCTCTTGCTCTATTTGTTACACTCTGCATGATTTATGAACGCATGTTTGGGTATTATTTATCAAATTCGCTGGAGAGAAAACCAAATCCAAAATTGTTGGCGCTTGCTTCTGTGCTTTTGCTACGAAGTGTTCTAAAAACTTCTAGAACGATGTACGTAGTACTGAGCTTGTATCTAGAAACATTTTACGCACGCAAGTACAGTAACAGTGAATTGATATGGAACGGGTGTGACGGAGAATCTACATAATGCATTTAGTAATTGCTATATCTACTTACATGTGCAATAGCCGTTTTGTTAAAGTAATGCTAATAAATAGCAGTGCCAGACAAATGTACTACGTGATTGCCTTACTTTGGCTCACGTGCAAGCACTGAATATTCTGGTGCGACATTGTAATAGTCAGGAGACAAGACAGTGATTTAGTCAGTCAGAGAGTGTGTGCGAGTTGGCTGGTCGGTCGGTCGGTTGACGATAAACGTTCTACTCGATTGGTTAGTCTATTCTATTATTATTCTAGTTTTCTTTCTTCTACATTAGTATTAAGTGCGAACAAACAAATTACAAACATTGTATTACAAACACACACTTCGGCATCGTCGCAACGCACAGTGAGAACCGTCGATTTCAAACGTTAAACACAATTTCATCGGCGCCAGACTGCTAGACCCTTGTCCGTGATTAGTTCCTTGGTGAGGTCGATCTGTCATTGCAGCTTGTCTCAGTTCAGTGTATAGACACTAATACAGTGGGGTGCAAAAGTTTAATCGCACATGTCCTCTTCAAGAAAAACTGACTTTTCGCTGATTTGTTGGAGGTAATCGGTAAGTGTTATACACCGTTACATAGCTTGAGATCTTACCAAAAAGGTGGTGCAGACTGCGCTGCAATGGGTTGCGTTATGGTAAAGTTATATCCGGTCTAAGTCAATCTGTCAGAAAAGGGTTAGCAAAAGTTTAAACGCACTTTCAAAATTCTACAAAATCTGACTAAACTTCTTTCAAACAACGATTGTAAGAATACCTAAATACTAATTAATGAACAACAGGACAACTTTGATGCTTTGGAATAATTCAGTCGCACTGTAACGTAATTAATCGTAACACATCTCGTCATGGTGAAATTGGTCTGGTCTGTGTACAAGGTCTACAGTTTGAATGGTTTTGAACTCTCTCAAACTTCTTATGGATGTGTAAGAGACTGAGACTGCTAATCAGGCTAAACAAACTGTGTTTATGATAACAGAACCACGAAAACAACATTTTTTAATCTGATTAAGGTTGACAGATCATTACTGTTCGACATCTGTCACACTGAGGTTTAGTATTCTGGTCTTCTCGGTGTTTGTAATCGACTCCAACCAACAAACGTGGGTTAACTCATATGGCTTTTACATGTACTATTGTTTCTCTTATGCAAAAATACCAGAACATGCCATTTAGGCACCTTACTCAGTTAACAGCACTATAACCAGCATACTGAATATCCAGTAATGATCCACAATAATCAACTGACGGCAACTGTGAGGGTAGTTTGAACAGGAGACATCATCCCTGCATCCAATAACTTGCGTTTTTAACTGAAATGCATTGTGTGATCCCATGGATATGGAATTCCATCATCTGTTCATTTTAAGATGCGCTATGGCTGCTTCAGTGAATGCTTCTGCCATTGGCGTACTGAATCTTGGCGCACTCATGTTTGACTATGATACTAAAGGTCCCAATTTTTCTGTGTTCAGCTTCTCTGGCCTCTTAGGGCTTCTGCTGTCTTTGCTCATGCTATTTTTCTTAAAACCAGGCAGCTGAGTCAGATATGCACCTCATAAACCATAACAATGTGGCCGTTACCTAGCAGATTCACTATAATTATCTGGTTTGAGCCCATAATTACCAACGTTTATGACTTGTAACTTCTAAAAACCTTGAAATTCATGCATGCGGGACTTTCTAACATACACCAGATGTTAGTAAGTTTGATCTGTCAAGGTGCTACTGGCACTTTGGTGCTAGAGATCGCGTTGACACAAGGGACCATAGCAGGTTCAATCTTCTGCATGCCAATTGCACAAAGAGCACAACAGGGCTAACTGAATCATGGCAAAGCATCAAACGTGTCTTTTTATTTATTATTTACTATTTAGGTGTCTGTACAACTTTTATTTGAAAGATCTGAGTCGGGTTTTGTGGGATTTTTAAAGTGCGTTTAAACTTTTGCTAATCCTTTTTCTGACAGTCCGGATTAGACTGGCTATAACTTTACTATAAAGCAACGCATTGCAGTGCAGTCTGCGCCAACCTCTTCGCAACATCTCAAGCTATGCAACGCTGTATAACACTTGCCAATTACCTTCAACAAATAAGTGAAAAGTCACTTTTTCTTGTACCTGACTGGGTGCGTTTAAACTTTTGCACCCACTGTAGGTCGAATGAACTCCCTTGCTAATTCAGTCGATAACCACTAAGTTTGGCGAACATCAGCTCTAATCAAGTTTAGAGTTGCTAGTCGCTGATTCTGATGGTTAATTACTGAGTAGGGACACTCGGTAGTGATCTGGAGATCAATACGGACTCAATAGGGATTGGTTAAACATTTCTACCACATCTTCGCCCACGCACAAAGTAAATAGACGCGGCTTGATTTGGGTCACATTTCTTACCAAATGTTGTAAATATGATGTGAAGAGACTCGTTGACACCGGTATGACACAGTGTTGTAAACAGCTTTAGTTTCCACACAAATTCAGCAGTTTTTCCTGAACGACTTTCGCCAGCTTCAACACCGCCCTTTGACGCCAGTTTTATAACAGTTCACTTCAACGGCTGTTCAACGAGCTCGCAAAATACAACAAACCCCTGCGCTGAACATTTGTCGGCCAGAGTGAGGACGGCGTATGGGAGGTGGAACTGGTCACCGAGCGATAGCGGGCGTGGATATCAGCGACTCGATGCAGGGCCAAAGCTATAGATAATCGGGTCAGTTGCAAGAGATTTTCTTCCATCACCATAGTTGCATGTTTTCAGGCACTCAGGAAAAGAAGGTTGCGAAGAATTTTTAATATTCTGAAACTAACGACCTGCTCCGGACGTCACTGTGATTTTCTTTGTGTTTTTATTAAACCCAGCTTGCCTATCCGCAGGATAATAAACTTTCATGGGCTTTTATGCAAATGTAGCAATCCAATAAGCAAAGTAGACGACTTAAAAAGTGACGTACCGGAGTTTTCCACTTATAACACCTGGTCTTATAACTGGAAAATGCCCAAATTTAGGGTCACTTTTCGCGCCCTTTTGAAGACCATGGTCTTCTAACTGGAAAATGTTATTTCACTGAAAACAAGGGTTTTTGGCCAAAAGTTGAATCTGTTTTCCGCCTAGATTGTTGTTCCAGACATGCCTGACCATTTTACGCTTGACTTGTAAAACTTTACTTGAAATTACAAAAAGAGATATGCCCGGTCAGAGTTTGCAAAAAACGCGAAAATTGGCGTTTTTTTTGAAAATTTCACAGAGAAGGGGGGGAAGCATAGCCAGACCGGTGGATTTGGCTGAAACTTCCTGAATGGGGTATTCTTGACCGCCGGAATCGATTCTGACACTTCCCGACCCTGAAAACCTCACCTTGATACCGTAACTCGGCTTCCAATAAGGGGTGGTACAGCTTCAAGAAAAAAGGATTTGTACTCTAACACAAATTTTCCAAATTTGCGTGTCAGAAGTAGCAGTGTTGTAATGGTAGACGTTCGCAAACGCCTAAAAAGTGATTGCGGATGCTTATAATGGTATTGGACTGCTCAATCTCATATGACTGAGCTTGACCACCTCACTTTGGGAGCCGAATTACGGTATCAGGGCGAAGTTTTCAGGGTCGGGAAGTGTCAGAATCGATTCCGGCGGTCAAGAATACCTCATTCAGGAAGTTTCAGCCAAATCCACCGGCCTGCCTATGTTTCCCCCCCTTCTCTGTGAAATTTTCAAAAAAACGCATTTTTCGCGTTTTTTGCGAACTTTGACCGGCCATATCTCTGGATCGGTTTGGCCTAGACACGTCATGAAAGCATCATTGGAGTCGCCAAGGACTCTAGAATCGAATTCTGCAGTCATCTCATTTTCAACGCAGTTAGGAAAAAAGCTCATTTTTTGACGTTGCGCAAATTAGTGTTCAGATTAGACGTAGCGCAAATTAGCATTAACCGCAGACCGCGGCTCGACCTTGTCTACAACTTTGCTTATGAGGCTCAAGTCGCTCCGAGGCCTCCCAAAAAGTTATTCGCAAAAAACCGCCAGGTCGCTCCTTTTTTGGACAGACTTCAGTAAATTGCTAGCAAATTTCTCACTCCGGCAATCCGAAATAAACTAGCTACTTATTTGCTAGGCTGCCCTTTGCCGAAAATTAACTTGCTAGGAATTTGCTATTTGCTACCCGATTTGGCCCAAACATAAATTAACTTGCTATTTGTTATTAACTTGCTGGGAAACAGTACGTCGGACACCCTGTACATGTCAGTATTAGTTAACCGATTTGCGTACGTGCATATAATGTCATAGCAGTTGGTTCTCATTCTCACCCATGCCAGTCTAATGCCTCTAGGCTATAGGTCACGGCTGTATGCAGGGGGCCTGCCCACTGTATTATTATTGCCTTGTGTTGGGTGCCACCAGCTCAAGTTTTCGTCTTGGCTAGCGAATTTTAGCTCTATAAACGGTGCGCTACTCTACTACCTCTTGTCAACGCTAGTTTAGATGATAGTAGTTAATGATGTTTTTGCTTCAACCTCAGGCTCGGTATGTAATTATTGCAAACGGAGATGTCAAGCTTCTACTGAATTTCATAAACATATCTGTCCTCTGTTAGTATGGTGTTGCCACCAAGATAAACGTAAGAATGAAACTTGTGTACTTACAGAAAACACAAGCGCGTACTCACAGACAAATTACAGAGCCTGATAAACCAGCACTGCCGAGTCTTCTGGCAGCTGTCAGACTTATTTGGTAATTTTAGTTAAGTGTTGATGTAGTTGCTCCCACCATTTTCTGGATAGGCCGGGCCGTTTTGTTTGGCATTCACATTTGAAACAGAAATGCCAGTGATGGTTGGAAAGTTTGGAACAAATCTTGACTCACTGACTGGTGTCACAGGACGTGATTCACCTGTTGCTCTCGCCTTTTCTGCGTCAGACTTGACGTTAAGAAATTTTCTGGCAACCTGGGGTGAACTCTGGCAACTTGTTTAAAAATGGGCCGGGCCGAACGAGCGCATCCCTAGTGGGAGGCCCGTTTCTGTGCCCCTTTTCCTTCAAAAGTTACAAGCGCTTGACGAAGTGGCGCCAATCATATTTTGGAAAAGTCCTTCGTGTGACCCCCTGGACTAGTCTAAGCGCTTGAGGCTGTGCATGGCAGAGATAGCAGGTACGTAGTTGCAGGCACGAACCGTAAAGCGGCTGCGCCGGCAGCTAGGGGAGGAAAGAAGGACCCGTGGGAGACGGATTCGGACGGGTCAGATGACGAATCTGACGGGGGAGGCTGGTTCAGCGATGATGATGACCGGTCTCCGTTTACCGACGATGACGATGATTTGGGTGAGGTTGTCATTTTCACGTGTCTGACAGTCTCCATTCAAACGATCACCCTTCATTCGTTTCTTAAGCTAGGATCCCGACTCGCACATGGTTTTGTAGCTGGTCCAATGGCCTTTCATTTTCTGGTACTCCCGTTTCCAGTTCATAGCTGGTTACCGAGATATTCGCCGAAAACTGCGAAATTTCCACAAAATGCCACTCCGTTTTTTTTTTCGAAAAATCTATAACTTTTTGTGCAAAGGCCCTGCCAAGCTAATGTTTTAACAAAAGTTAGGCATGAGTTGGCCAAACAAAATGAGCGCCCCAAAGTGTGCGGTTTGGGGGGGGGGTGTTTTGGCCTCTCAAAGGTGTTCGAAAAAAGTTTTTTTCTGCAAATTTTAGTTGTTAGCATACTTTTATATGCAGTTTTGTGTGCTGAGTTCGAAAATGCATTCAGTTTAGCTAGATTCGCTCCGGATCGGGAGAAATTGGCGTCCAAAGTTGAGATCAACCCTTTTTCTTGGCTGGCACTACTCGCTAGTATGACCATTAACCACGGTGCAATGCAGTTTTTCTTATGTAGTTTTTGCTGCTGACTCCGAAAATAACTTATTTTTGCTCTACGTTGCCTACTTTTGAAGATATCGGCATTTTTATGACTTGGGAAGAAAACGGCTGCACTTGCTACGTATAACATGCTCTTTTTAAAGGTGACTCAACTCAGAATTTTCGAACACCTTTGAGAGGCCAAACCACCCCCTTCCCCCCAATCCGCACACTTTGGGGCGCTCATCATGTTTGGCCAACTCATGCCTAACTTTTGTTGCAACGTTAGCTTGGCAGGGCCTTTGCACAAAAAGTTATAAAGATTTTACGAAATAAACGGAGTGGCAGTTTGTGGAAATTTCGCAGTTTTCGGCGAATATCTCGGTAACCAGCTAAGATCTGGAAACGGGAGTACCAGAATATGAAAGGCATGGAAGGCTCAAAACATTGCGAGTCGGGTCGTTAGTGGATACATTAAAAAGGTGCTTGGAGGGTGGTGCTTTACGACGACTGGCTTGGTGCCATACGCCGACTTGACTTGACGTAGGAGCCTTAACCTGTAGGTGCTTTACGCCCACTGGCTAGGTGCCTTACGCCGACTGTTGTGGTAGAGACTTGCACGGGCCGCCTTTTTGACGGCCCGGCCTGTCCGGAAACCCAATTTTTGCGATTCAGGTGCGATACGCCGACTTAATTGCCCATTGAGAGGTGCGATACGCCGACTTGATTGACAGGTGTGATGCGAGGAGGACTGCAGGTGCGATACGCCGGCTGCCAGTACAGTAGGAAGGCGCCAGTTTTGAATGCTTCACTTACGGCACACATTGTACGTAACTTATCTACTAATATAACTAGATCAAGTGAAAATATCGGAAAACCGAATACCTAATATTGAAGATGCCGATGTCAAATACCCCTACCAAATATTTTTCAGACTGGGACCAAAAATTATTGAATTATTGAATTTTTTCAAAATTGTTGGTGTGTAGTGAGTATTGGGTGTTGCGGTGTAATAGGCCAAACGGATTCCAAAAACATTTAGTTAAGCCAACTATTGTATTATCCAAGTACGGGGTGTGCTAACAATAGTAACGCGATTGACAGCCGGAAAGCGACTGTTACCTTTCGATTTTTTAACGTGCGCCTTAGCTAAGGGTTGCACCAGTCGAGAGCAGAAGTTCAGTTGGCGTTGTTCTTTCAGAAGCGAATTGCGGCTGAGAGCGAAGTACTTGGCGCGTAGTTCTGTTTCAGTAAGCGGTTGGCAACTCGGACTGGGCGGTGCCTGCAAATCTAACAACTCTAATCGAATTGCACGGAACGCTCAATTGGCCGCCGCGAAACCGACACCGACAAGCATTTGTGAGATAGACGGCTGATAATGCGTTGACGCATGTTTCTAAAACAATGACACTGTACCGTGAGTACCATTTCTAAATTGCCCCGAGTGCAGAATTTTCTCTGTGACTGATTCATGTGCGTCTAGATCCCTATCCAGGTCCACTGACTCTGTGTGTTTCCAACGTCCTTGTCTTTGAATGTCGGGGCTGCTATACCGCCATTAATAGCCGCTCCGCTAAGGCTAAGGAGAATGTGGGTGCCCTACAAATCCGGATTTTCACCCACGCCCACCAACGACTCCCGGAGCGCTTCTAGGAATCATAGGTAAAATTATGCAGATCATTGCCGCTCACAGCTTGTGTGACTTGGTTATGTAAACAAAGTTTTCAACTTGTGACTGTGCGTAGTATGCCATTTAGTCATAAATGTCTTTCATTCGCTGTCCTTTTGTCGGTGAGCGACAATCTTTCTCTCCGCAGCCACACCAGATATACTTTAGGAGTACTTGATTTTGTCGGGCAAGGTTAGTTGTTTTCCTTCCAGAACTGCATCTCACGCCGAGCACCCGGGGATAGGTAAATGCACTGATCCCTGTGCTGGGTATCAAAGATACTTGCGCGGCACGTGCCAACGATCTACCAGTGGCTGGACCGACCTGCACTGCTGTCAAGGTAGCAAGCACCCTCTGACGTACTCGACCGTAGCACATAAACAGTACCGGGCCAGACCAACATTAACCGATGCAGTAGTAGTAACGCTCTCTAAACCAGTTCTGCGTTTTTCAAAGCGCAGATTCACTAGCAAAATCAAAACCGCAGAAGGTCTGTGCATTACCACAGCAGTTTCTGCAAATGACAACAGCATTCCTTGCGCGTTTTTTTCTAGGAATCAATCGCAGAACATACTGCGTTGCTTTTCTGCGAAATCCATATAAAGCACAGAAAAATCTGCTTGCATCTGCAGATTTTCCGCTAAATTTGAAGCTGCTTATATCAAAAAGTCATTAGTTGAACTGCCGAAAAGTTCGACAAAAATTCGAATTTTTTCCTCCAGAAACCTGGAAAAACAAGCTCGTTAGTAAGCCAATGGCTTCAAAGCTTGTTTTAAAGCGCTTATTTGTGTGTTTTGATTCTTGTTGTGTATGGACGCCATTGTATTCTCTCTCTCTCTCTCCGGCCTCATAGGACTGTTTATCTTTTTATTTCACCCGTCTTCGTCCTTCACAGAAAAAACCATTTGTGCGGCCCAGCGGGGACTTCCCAACGATCTGTATTTGTCTAATGATGATGAATTGTCCGTATTCGATGTGATATTCACATCGACAGATCCGCTGGTGTCTTTATTGATGTGTATACGTTTTTTAAAATTCGTTGTCAGCTTGCGAGTCGAATGGGCTGAATTTAGTTGAGGCTAGGTTCCTGAGGACTCGCTGCCTGGCAGGGGCAATAACTAGTTATATCCCTATCTAAATGGAAAGAAAGGTGAAAAAGTTACGCATGTGCAAGAGCGTAGCGGGAATCGAAACTGGCTAGGTCAAACGATGCTGGGTCCGGTAAGGGCTGCGCGTCTGGGCCTTCCACTCTGCCAAGTTGACGAAGGCCGCTCTTCCCTCCCAGACTCCGTCACCGAAAATTTTGATGATTTTAGGAAAAATCGGTAATGTGTTTATTATGTTTTCGTTTTAGGGCCAACCCATAGGCTACGTTGCAATCAAAGTAGTTCCCGCAGAGCAAGCCAAGCATGTCTACGGACTGCCCGAAGTTATCGGCAATCTAGTATTCCGTCTGAAGCTTTACCGCGCGTACCAAGCGGGCAACCGGATAATTCAAGCTCCAATAGGCCGAACGATACAAAATATTTTCACAAGTTTTTACAAATCACAAACGAGAATAGTGCTGTTTCTTTCGATAAATTCATCCGAGTGCTGCTCGATGGCGTTGACGCGTAAATATGTAAAGCGAAAATACTGTGAAGAAATGGCGAAATTTAGAACAAATCTTCACTTTCCAATTTGGCCAGGCTTTTCTTCTAAAGCCAGATCCATCCACCGGAGGGCCGCCATCGACAATGAAATCGTGCGCAGCGTTCCAGCCAGCCGAGTTTCGGCCATTTTTCATAGCACGATACAATTTAAAAATTTGAGCCGATCTTTCTCTTTGTATGCCAAATGGCGCATGGTCTACGCCAAAGACATATGATGGTAGGCATTATGTTGTCTTTGCTTTTTTGCCACCTAAGCTGCTCAAAATCGATTACTACACAGCAATATATCAACGCGTTTTGTTAACAGAAGATGAGGCTGCTAGCAAAGCCTAAATCTTGCTCAAAAGCATGCCCAAAAACCACAAAAGCCTGTGTAGTTGGATCATTTCCACAGTAAAAATTGATAATCAATTGATATTGTATACTGCAATGATTCCTCTAAAATGACATCATGGTTGAAGTCGGCATGCCCGAAAACTATTAACGTCATAGCTTATGATGTTTTTGTTTATTTACACAGGAAGAAATCGATAATCAATCGATATTGATAATCGCATTATACTTCAATGATAGCTCTAAAACGACATCAGGGTTGAATTGGCATGCCGGGAAAGCACTGACATCATAGCTTATGTATGTGTTTTGTTTATGCACAGCAAAAATCGATAATCAATCAATATCGATTATCGAATTAAGTCACGATGATAGCTCTAAAACAACATCATGGTTGAAATCGGCATGCCTGTAAACTACTAACATGTTTATTTGCCATCATCAGAGAGAACCATGGATGGCCATTGCGGCTAGTCAGAGGGAGTTGGGTGGAACTGCTTTAGGTTTAACTTTATGATCATAGGCATGTCCAACGCACACCATGCCGGACGATTCCGCCGACACCCTTAAAAGATGTCTGCCCGATCTCGGTTGGCAATGACAATCTTAAACTGGTCATTTGGCTGCATGTGTGACAACCTTATGTCAACAACATTCCATAGCATACACACTCAATTGTATGAGCTAGTGAGCGTTCCATTTATTTCAGCGATATTCTGTCCAGTACTGTGTTTTACTAATATTTCTGCTTTTATTATGAATAGAGAAAAAATTACGCCTTTGTACTGAATAGAGACAGTGTGTCTATTAACCTTGGGTAGCCAGATATGGCCTGGCGGTTCGTCTGTGAAGTCGTATTGGACAAGCCGTGTCCTGTTACAGAAAGATCGTCGGTAGTTGGTCGTATATACGAATACACTGTCTAGCAAAATTCTATACCAAGAATGTTGAAGATAATGTGTAACGTTATTATGTAAACGTCAATATCCTTGTGATAAATGCACAGCAATTCGTACGGCCTCCCATCACAACCAACTTACCCGCTAACTGCGTTCGTAAATTTTGCCGTAACATCCACAACCGAATAGGAATTGGTTGGGTTTTATATTAAGTAAGATAAACTTCTTTCTAAAGAAACGGACATTCCGACACATCTGAGGTACGTAAGCACTCGGATTCACCATGAATGTGATATGTGCGAACCTGTACGTACATGCTCCCTGTTTTGTGTACTGGCCGTCTAGTGTTAATCGATCAGCTCGGCCAGCCGTCTGTCAAGTTTTTTCCGCACCCTAGTCTGTACGTTTGTGTATAACACAGGGCCAGACGCAACGGCAGTGCTGTGTTTAAATTCACTCACTTTCTCTCCCCACGCACTTGCCTTGCGGTTGGCTGTTGTTTGCTGTCTTGCACCTAGTGTGTGTTGGCCAGTATTTAGTGTAAGCTGGCATTGTTGAAGGTTCACTGTGCTTTGGCATAAAGACCTAGTTGTTGTGCGTCGGCTACTGCACCTAGGACAAGCGCTAGGAAAAGCAGTGCGACAAGAACAACGGCATAGGATGCGAAACTGCCACAGCCAAAGAACAACAGATGAATTAGAATGGTAGACGTTTGCTGGCGCCGCAAAATTGATTAGAGCACTTGTTCCATCTGGGCTCCACTGTCCCTCCTGGGAAATTACTTATTCTCTGACTGGTAGGGCCTTTGCTGGCTCGGTAAAATTGAATAGAGCCCTTGATGTCTGGCTGGTAGGGGCAGCGCTTATAGTCTCTGTTCCACTGTCCCGTGCACTGCGGCTGAAGAAGGCATGCCCAAGGCTTACGACCTACGGTTCCCGTCCCTCATCTACCATATTTTTCCCAAAGAAAAAATTGTAAGCTTATTCGTGTCTCTGCTACTGTGTTGCATAAGTGTACCTGTTGGTTAATTTACTCCGTTTTCACACTACTCCATCTACTGGATTTCAGAAGTCTGCGGTGCTCTTGTTTGCTCTCTGTGTAGCTGTGGTAAATCACAGATTGTTATATATCAGGTCAATAGCGTCGTGCGAGGTAGGAGAGCTGAATTCATCGAATTGAAATATACGTACCGGAGTTTTCCACTTAGTATCCCAGGGGATATAACACGGAAAATCACGTTTCTCCGTGAAAACATTGCCGCCAATTAATATCCGAGGGATATTAACTGGACAAAGCCATGGGATATTAACTGGAAACGGCATGGGATATTTACCAGATAATGTTTTATCATAGATACAGTATGCGTGTGTAAAGAAAATTATTACAAATTTGACGTAAACATTGCCGCCAAGTAATATCCCATGGGATATAAAGCGGAAGAAGGGTCCATGTAATATCCCAGTGGGTTATTAAGTGGGGTGGGATACTAAGTGGAAATCTCCGGTACGCTTGTTTGTTTGAAAGACATTCAGCAACAGCCCGTGGGCCAGAGTTGCAGGATCTCCACATGTTGGCTATTACACCCATCCGCCCAAAACCTCACTCGCCTGTTCTACAAAGAAATGCAGTGGCGCAAATCCATCTCTGAGTAAACTTGAGCAGTGCATCGTTCACAGTGCTTACACTGCTCATGACATGAGGGTTCGAGTTCATTGTTAGGCTTTCACTTCAACCAAGACATATAGTAATAAAAAGAACTATTGTAACATAAAACTATCGCTTTTCGATCATTGTACTGGAGCGTACTTCCTTGAAATATTGCGCCAGACCCAGATTACATTAAACTATGCACTCTAAAAGAAATCCGGTCAGATAAGCCTCACATAAAGAAATGCATTTTACGGAGTGACAACGCAAAAAGTCTATTATATAATCGTCATCATAATCTATTATTGATTGAATAATTTAATCCTTACATGCTACAACTGCGCAGCAACGATCTCCAGCATGGAATTGGTTTCGATGGTTAGACAGATTAATGTTGAAGTACCTACTATTTAGGTCCATGTACATGTGCGTTGTAATTTTAATAAACTTTACTATATGAAAAGAGTATGAAGACTGATACTCACTAAATGTACATTGATTTTAGGGTGAGTCCGGGAAGGGGCCGTGCGACAGGGGTACAGTAGTTTTGATACTGTTCTCACTGCATGTGGGTATTTCTATCTCCTTAACATTATAGCAGCGTCACATGTGAAAGCTGAGTTTCAGTTCTTCTTCTTCTCCTACTTCGTCCAGTTCATTTATCTACATGATGTTTGCAAAGTTAAAAATTAATACAAACGTTTTGACACCGTTCCCAGGCTGGACCTATTTTCTCGTTCCTGCTTTTTCTTTTCATTATAAAATATTCTAGAACGTTTTCTAAATAAAACAACACGTCCTTGCCCGCACTCACCCTTGCACAAATTGAAGCTATATGATCTTATCCATTATGATGATAAATATAATCCCGAGCCATAACAAATAAACAAATAATCTCGGCAAAACTTGGAAAACTCGGTATTGTATAAAACTCGGTAAACTCGGAACTCGGTATTTCCAACTGGTTTACATCACAATTTACAAGTACATAGTACAAGTACAGTAGTCGTTATGGTTCCCAGCAAGACTCGGAAAACTCTATATTGTATGAAACTGGGTAAACTCAGTTAACTCGGTATTTCAACTCGTTTACATCACTATTTACAAGTAGTAGGATTGTCATTTTTTAAATAGACCAATTGAAGTGCTGTGCAGTGCTCAATTATTCACAGTGAAGCTCCACGGGAGCATACTTGCCGCCACGAACAGGCGGATGACGGCCAAGTGCCGCTAAAAATAAAGGAAGGATTTACATAAAATCAAATTCAGTTAATGCACTGTATTATAATCAAACATACCTCCAAAAATTGGCACTGGCTGCCAACCTGCACCGCCATCAGAGCTCTGACGCTTTCTGAGAGCTAAAGAGCTGATAGGCTGCCGCGGAGCAAAGCCTGCAAACAGATATGAATTATACTATTGAGATATCGGACATCAAGCGGCACTGTAAGCAAATTTACTAGTCAGTTATCCTTACTAATAATAATTTTGCAGCATTTTAGCATAAAGAAGTTGGGGAACGAACATGCCGATTGCGAAACATACTGAATCTAGTAAATCTGTGAAATCTGACAAAATCCCTTCGTTTAGCCAAATACAGATTTGTTATGATGTTACTGATCTTTTAGCTCTCGGTCTAATTTTTTTGTGCAACTCTTCCTTGTGAAGCTACATGGTTGACTGGTTGTGGTATGTTATCGCATCGCCATATTGTTTTGTATCGCTTCCTTAATAATTGTATCTACAGTCTTGACAAAATAGACAGCCTGCCTGGCTATTATTAGGCTTTTCCAAATAGTTTCTTATGGCCGCTATTCCGTCAGTTTTCAAAGATTTTCGGCGCGATTATTATTATTATCTGTTATGATATGAGTCTGTTTTTGCAAAGTCCTATAGGCTGCTATGCTACCCTCTGCAGCATAGATTTATGCCCTTCCGAAATGAACTGACCCAAATTTTCAGACGTCAATTTTGAACATAAATATCTCACGAACCATTTATAGTATTTTTTCAAAAATTTTGCAGCTTTACCAATCTATGGACTGAAAAACTTGAAGAGTTCACCATTCTAACACAACCGGTGTCTGGCGAATGTTGCTTTCAGTGAAGGTGAAAAATTGGAATTGCCAAAAATGAGGGTGGTGCCCTCTGCACATAAAGCACTTCTGTTAGCCTAATTTAAGTGTTCATTGTGTTGCCTTAGGTGAGGCGATTCTAATCCACGCCCCGCTATTTCGTACAACTCTGCTTTCTGTGCAACCGATAACTACCTCATTTTTGAGAATGCTAATTTTCACCTTCGCTGAAAGTAAAAAACCATCAGATTTTAGCCGGCTATGCTAGAAAACTGACCTAATCAGGGTTTTTAGTCCATACAGCAGATTTGTTAATTTACAAAATTTGGGAAAGATCCAAAGAAGGATTCGTGAAATATTTACGTTCAAATTTAACGTCTAAAATTGGGTATTAAAAAATATTTTTTTTAAATATTTTTTTTTTAATATCAAAAATTTTTAAATTAAAAAAATAAATTATATTATTTTTTTCGAAATGGCGGCCATTTGGGTCAGTGATAAGAGCAACAGTGAGAAATGTAAAAACCGATTGAACTAGAGACTTGACTTCTAAGCAATTAACTTACGTCCGCCAGCCGGTGGATAATAGGGCCAACGCCCCGCCGGTGGGCCTCTTGGACCAGTTGGCCCAACGAGCGGAGCGCAGCGTGGCACGCGCCCCTGAACTGTTGATACACCGCCAGAAACCGAATGCTGGCTAAAACAGTTAACAATACATACATGCACACATAATATGCAGCCACTTAAATACATATATTATATGGAAACGGTACCAACATCGTACATGTGGATAACAGATTAATCACCTATGGGAGGCTTAGGGGACAGATGTTTTAGCTTTTGGTCTCAGTTGAAGATGGCTGCGGCCGTCGATTGGTTGCTCGCCGGTCAACAAGATCACTGAGTCGGTACTGTATCTGATCAGAGCAGGCCGGTGTTTTGATGGGCGACGGTTTGTCACAAACACAAATTGAATTCCACTCCCCAATCAGCCGAAATAGAGCTAGTCAATGTCTATCAGAACTGAGGGAGGGTCGGTCTTAATAGCACAATAGTCAAACAAAACTCACCGTTCGATGCTGAAGTGGCGCACACCAGCAGAGGTCGATCACAGATCTGATAGCAGGCCAGGGCTTCCTTCCTTATAAAACCGTTGGACCGTCTATGGTTGTCGAGTGTTTTCATGGGTGACCACTTTCTTGAGAGTGGCGCTGCCTTCTGTCGGCGCTATTTGTAGTCCAAGTGCTGAATAGATTTAAGTGTTTTCACACCTTGTCTTCCTGTGGCCGCCTTTGTAACAAACCGGCCGACACTTTACACATTTGAGTGTCCTCTTCCTAATTGCACAATACATAACCCAACTAACGATCACAGTGCTAAAGCTGGCATTGCAATCAAATGAAACATTAGACAAATAGCAAATTATCACTTGGGCACCACCGTTTCAACCAACAATCAATGGAAAAGTAATCTCTTGCTCTATTTGTTACACTCTGCATGATTTATGAACGCATGTTTGCGTATTATTTATCAAATTCGCTGGAGAGAAAACCAAATCCAAAATTATTGGCGCTTGCTTCTGTGCTTTTGCTACGAAGTGTTCTAAAAACTTCTAGAACGATGTAGTACTGAGCTTGTATCTAGAAACATTTTACGCACGCAAGTACAGTAACAGTGAATTGATATGGAACGGGTGTGACGGAGAATCTACATAATGCATTTAGTAATTGCTATATCTACTTACATGTGCAATAGCCGTTTTGTTAAAGTAATGCTAATAAAATAGCAGTGCCAGACACGTGTACTACGTAATTGCCTTACTTTGGCTCACGTGCAAGCACTGAATATTCTGGTGCGACATTGTAATAGTCAGGAGACAGTGATTTAGTCAGTCAGAGAGTGTGTGCGAGTTGGCTGGTCGGTCGGTCGGTTGACAATAAACGTTCTACTCGATTGGTTAGTCTATTATATTATTATTCTAGTTTTCTTTCTTCTACATTAGTATTAAGTACGAACAAACAAATTACAAACATTGTATTACAAACACACACTTCGGCATCGTCGCAACGCACAGTGAGAACTGTCGATTTCAAACGTCGAACACAATTTCATCGGCGCCAGACTGCTAGACCCTCGTCCGTGATTAGTTCCTTGGTGAGGTCGATCTGTCGTTGCAGCTTGTCTCAGTTCAGTGTATAGACACTAATAGGTCGAATGAACTCCCTTGCTAATTCAGTCGATAACCAATAGGTTTGGCGAACATCAGCTCTAATCAAGTTTAGAGTTGCTAGTCGCTGATTCTGATGGTTAATTACTGAGTAGGGACACTCGGTAGTGATCTAGAGATCAATACGGACTCAATAGGGATTGGCTAAACATTTCTACCACATCTTCGCCCACGCACAAAGTAAATAGACGCGGGTTGATTTGGGTCACATTTCTTACCAAATGTTGTAAATATGATGTGAAGAGACTCGTTGACACCGGTATGACACAGTGTTGTAAACAGCTTTAGTTTCCACACAAATTCAGCAGTTTTTCCTGAACGACTTTTTCGCCAGCTTCAACACCGCCCTTTGACGCCAATTTTATAAGCATCTCACACGCCGTTCACTTCAACGGCTGTTCAACGAGCTCGCAAAATACAACAAACCCCTGCGCTGAACATTTGTCGGCCAGAGTGAGGACGGCGTATGGGAGGTGGAACTGGTCACCCAGCGATAGCGGGCGTGGATATCAGCGACTCGATGCAGGGCCAAAGCTATAGATAATCGGGTCAGTTGCAAGAGATTTTCTTCCATCACCATAGTTGCATGTTTTCAGGCACTCAGGAAAAGAAGGTTGCGAAGAATTTTTAATATTCTGAAACTAACGACCTGCTCCGGACGTCACTGTGATTTTCTTTGTGTTTTTATTAAACCCAGCTTGACTATCCGCAGGATAATAAACTTTCATGGGCTTTTATGCAAATGTAGCAATCCAATAAGCAAAGTAGACGACTTAAAAAGTGACGTACCGGAGTTTTCCACTTATAACACCTGGTCTTATAACTGGAAAATGCCCAAATTTAGGGTCACTTTTGGCGCCCTTTTGAAGACCATGGTCTTATAACTGGAAAATATTATTTCACTGCAAACAAGGGTTTTTGGCCAGAAGTTGAATTTGTTTTCCACCTAGATTGTTGTTTCAGACATGCCTGACCATTTTACGCTTGACTTGTAAAACTTTACTTGAAATTACAAAAAGAAATGTTGTGTTGAAGCATAGCAGGTATCGTGTTCAAAACAAAAATCAGAATCATGTTTACCTATATTATGTACTTCCGCCTTTGTTTTTTCGCAATGGACAGCTTTTAAAAACAGATAATTGTGTGCTAAAATCGGTTAATTAACTAAGACCATGGTCTTTTAACTGGAAAATCGGTGTCTATTATAAGACCATGGTCTTCTAACTATGGTGGTCTTATAAGCGGAAATCTCCGGTACTAACTGGAATACTGGCTGAGCTCCATATATTCCTTCTCCTTTCCCACCCAAAACCACATTGATTTCCGATCAAATCCCTTGCTTCTGGAGAGTCAATTCACTTTTTTGTACCGTCGAACCACTTCTAGGTATTTCTCAACTGTCACTTCTCTTTGTACCGCCCTTTTGGGCCCGCATGGTACAGTAATGACAGTATGTACAACGATAAATATAATTTTTACATCATAGTTACAACAACACCTCTCTTCTTTCATAATTTTTTGGCAGATTGCCGACACAGTATGATCAAACCATTCCTGATTACAAAAGAACTTGTCGCCAAATAATATCCCATGAGATATTAATTGGAACAAGGGTCCATGTAATATTCCAGTGGGATATTAAGGGGGGCTGGGAAAGTAAGTGGAAGTCTCCGGTACACTAAAGGTCGCGGTGCGAAAAACGTGATCGTGTTCTGTTAGCTAACGGTGATGCTTCGACGCGCCTTTCGCTGACGTGAAGCCTCGCTGAATGATGGTTTGTTCTTGATGCGCACTAGATAGACTATGAATTTATTATGAGCCAAGCAATTGTGCGTTTGTTTTAAATTTGAATCTACGGATTTCTAGCCTATTATTTTTGAATAATCCGAACTGAGCCTGATTTCTCATTACTTTACAATGTCATGCAGAATCAGTGGTACAAACGTGTTTACATAAGGGAATTACACCTACTAATTTGTTGCTTAGATTTCACTCTTCCCTACTGTTATTTACTAGTGGATTTTTATTTTACTATTTACTAAATTTACAACAAATTCAGCTGTTCAATTTAAGTTATATTTTTGTTATACTACCAAGTAGATCCGATTTTTCAAATTTTCGCGCCTATGACCCCCAAGCAAGGTCGTATCAGCCTGTCGGAATCTATGGCACAGTTAAGAAGATTAATGAAGGTTGAACTAGAGCTACTTACGGCCTAAAAAACTAGTTTAGATGACAAAAGCTCATTAAAACGCTCAGTCGCGTCACTGTACTTGAAATCGAAACGTTGTGTGGAAAAAGAAAGCCCTCTCTGTACAAGATGCGCCCTCTATGGGATGAACATATGCAAACCCACCCATTGCCGCGTCATTGGCTCAGTGGGTAGTTCGCTGCCTCTGGGTCACGGCGGCCCCTGCATCCCTAGCGGTTGTAGTGGTTTATCCTCTCGGCGCGGCAAGTTTCTTGCTGCAAAGAGTTGGTCGTCGGCACAACGCTCCACCCAGGCCACCGAAAGCTGGTTACAGCGAGTAGGTAAAATGGGAACCGACTGGATCTGCCGTTGCACCGAAGCCGCTCCACAAAGCATGCCGCCTTGGGAAGAAGATCTACGATGTCAGAAGCTGTCTGAGAAACCAACTATGCCAGGAGCCCTCTGGCATATGGGGCACCGGCGGCTGTCGGGAGCTGTCAGCATCATGGCATCGACACGCCGGCCGCCCTCCTGGTGACCGACACCCAGCAGCATGGCTAGGAGTGGCTGGCAGTGAAAGAAGGGCAACGTCCGAGATGACGAATCACGGGGAAGCGAAATGGACCTCGAGTCTGATCGCAGGCCATAAGGCCCCCCACACATCGGATCGGATCGGACCCACCCATTCTCAAAGGACGGATTCCACCTGAATTCCGTAAAAAATTACTCTCACAATTGAACTTGAATGAGATTGTAGACAGAGGAAAAATGGGACTTATCTCCAGTCGATTCTTCCTTAGAAATCGAGACCGAGACTCTGAAAATGAAATGGAACTTTCCAAATCGATCAAGATTGCTCAGCGAATTATCATGGCCCTGCACCTTCTCATTTTGCTAGTTCTTTGTAACCAGGTCTACCAAGTTTATGGGCAATTCCCCTGTACCTTCCCCTCGAACATTTTCGTATTCTTGTCGTGTGATTATTATCATGATGTGCAATATAGGATGGTTGCCAACTGCTCGGGTATTGTCTCTGGTGATCATTTATCAGACCAGTAGCTCTCTGGGATACAGTTGTTCTGTATTATGTAAACAAATAAATGTATTTATTTAGATGTATGTAAATATGTATTTATGTAAATATAGATGAATGCGATCCATGGAAGGACCGATCATTTGGATTTGCCGTGTTATTGAAAGCCAGTTATTACTTACAGGTGCGCTCCATTAGCCTTTGTTACGTTGGAGCCATAATAAAATATATCCCGCACAGTGCTTTTCTTCCAATTTTCTTTGATCAAAAATTTGCATGATTTCATTCGATCACCTTTCCAACACAGATTGGCTGTTTTCTCACAAATAATTTGAACATAAAGCCGCTCAAATTCAAATATTGCAGAAACTCTGTGAAACAAATAGCAAAGCCATTTGCACAAAACTGCATACACCGAATGCAGTGCAACTTTTTAGAACATTCTTGGTAACAAACTGAACATTCTGTTGACTCGGCATCTCCGATAAGCTGCTCTGCACTGACACTGTGTTGACTCGATCGCGTCACGCTGCGGCCTTTCTGCACCTTCGCTTGCATCTGTTGACTTGTCATTGGAGAAACGGAATGCCATCTCTTTGGCAGCAAACTCAAACAGACTATCATCCTCTTCCTCTGTCTTCTTCTTCTCACTCTCTTTACCTTTCTTCTTCCGCCTTCCTCTCTTCTAGCCATCTCAAAAAGTACAGGACCACCCATAACTGAATGCATTGGCAAAGAATCACCAACGGAACCATGCTGGATGTCCTGGAGAGTATTCACAAAGGAAGCCGAATCTTTAGTGCCGGCAGAGGTCACATCGATGGGATCGTCCACGTGTGCCCCAAGAAGCGCGCTTTGCAAAGGTGCTTTGTGCACAATATCAACAGGAACGCTGTGAAGATGGCTCTCGGCCAAAGACGAAACATCGAGTGCTTGATTGCCTCGGAAAATTGCAACACGGAAACCAAGAAGAGCTGCGCTTGCAGGAGCAAGAAGAACTGGGTCAGATGCCTTGGCCGCTGGGTTCACCACGAAAGACATGCAAGTGCAGTGGTGACTATCAGTAGACACTGACAGATGCACAACATCGCATAAGCGGGAATCTCCAAACACAGACCAAAAAGTGCGACTTTTGGAACATGACGCAACCAGTGAGCCTTTGTGCGATCAGCAACTGAAGAATTAATGACATTGACCTGTGCTCCAGTATCGATGATAGCCGAAAACATAGTGCGATCGTTACCAAAGGACAGTGGGATGTAGAGATCAGACTTGATAGGAGAATGCCCACAGAAGGGAGGATCGACCATTAACCCAGTGAAGGGAGTGTTTAATGAGCCGACTTGAACATCCAACGTGCCAGAACACGAAGCCAACAAAGCCGCTTCCTCTTTCATATGAGCTGCTCGGGGTCGAGAGAGGTACTGAGCGAGCAGTCTATCAGTGCGCTGTTGTGCGATTTGCCATCGCTGCTGTTGTTTTATCCACCATTGCTGTTGCTGTTCGCGATCACGCTGTATTTGCTCTTGTAGTAGTCGGAAGTGATCATGAAAGGTAGGGGACGTCATCAGTGTTGTTCCCAGTAAATTTACTGAGTAAAAGTTACTCGGTACTTAGTTATTTTGAATTAAAGTAAGTACTTTTACTTACCGGTAAAAAAATTTCTGAATTTTACTTACTGAATACCGAGCTTCAATTTTGAATTACTCAATTAGAAAAAAATTCGGTAAACTCGGTACACAGTAATTTACTGAGTTGTTTACTGAGTAAAAGCTTCTGAAATTGGTGGCTCGCCACCAAAAATATACGGTTTTGCTTTCGCTAATAGATCTGCTAAAGACGAAAACACATTTTTTGCCTATTATTTTGCAATTTTCACAGCTTGCATACCTTAGCCTTCGAGGCGCTCCCTACATCATCGATGTTTTGCAACACCAGAACCGTCCCCAGAAGATAATACAAAAACTCTTGTGGTTTTTATGGTGATATTCATTGAAAGTATTGCATTGTTGCTTGGTGAAATGCGAATATGAAAACAAAATTTTATGATACAAAACAATATTACTATGTACACAGGATGTGCTTTACCTACCTATTCTCTAGCAATAAAAAACTAATTAACAGACTAGAAAATGCGATTGATAAATGAATGGACCAATACATAGTTATCCTATCCTAACCAATATCAGCTGGACTAAGCTAGTCAGACAGATTGACAACTACCGGAGATTTCCACTTAGTATCCCACCCCACTTAATAACCCACTGGGATATTACATGGACCCTTATTCCACTTTATACCCCATGGGATATTACTTGGCGGCAATGTTTATGCCAAATTTGTAATAATTTTCTTTACACACGCATACTGTATCTATGATAAAACATTGTTCCAGTTAATATCCCATGCCGCTTCCAGTTAATATCCCATGGCTTTGTCCAGTTAATATCCCTGGGATATTAAGAGCCACATTTTATAGAACCGGGGCGGGTCCACTACTAACCGGCGAACATGAAAAATTCTGACCTATAGTTTTTATTTGATAAATCGATAGGTCTATAGTAGAAAATAATACACGAGAAATATTTTTACTCGCCTGTCACTAATATGCAAATTAGGGCCAAAAACGTGTTTTGTGGTCCAAATTCACCGTTTCTTTTATATCTCCAGCATGCGTTGAAGAATTGGGCTGATATTTTCAGTAATAATGCTAGGTATATTGGGTGTTGTACCAATAAATTTTGAAGAGGATCGGCCAAGGTTGAGATCGCAAATTATAATGAGATGCAAATTTTGGAGTCCTGTAAAAAATCGAATTTTGCAAAAAAAGGTACATCGAAATTTTCGACCAAACTTTCAGTGTAGGTTGCTTAAGTGTCCCTCAAAGTAACCCTCTTTTCCCGTTTGTGGACTTTGTCTCTGTTTCGAGAAATTAATGTTCGAATTTTCATGCACACGTTGGTAGAAAAAAACAGGAATTTACTTCCAGCTTTTGTAAGAGCAGACGGATCATTTAGCGTTAGGTCTCACTTGAAAGAGCGCGCAATGGCTGAACGATTGGTTGGTCGCCCGCCAGAAACAAAACACTGAGTCGGGTACTGTAAGAGTTTAAAGTGAGCCAGTTGACCACACTGCAATATTTTTCATGTTCTGAGTTTTATAATGTTGTTATCATGACTTTTGCCTCAACATCCGAATGGAAGGTGTTCGCTAAGTTTGGAGAAGGCTCAGCGTGCCTCAGTAATCATTATTCAAGAGCTGAATGTGAAACACAGCTGGCCACCTCCAGGCATTCTCTCAATTGACCTGGAATCTTTTCGAAAACGATGTACCTCGGCAGATTTGGGTTTTCTTTGGCGGCTCTTCTTTAAGTACATATAGCGTTCAGTTTTTGAATAATGGTTGTTAGAGGCACGCCGAGCTTTGTATGAAACATCTGAGTCAGAGTTGTGAGGTGTATTTTTTCCGGTGTTTCTTTTCGTTTTTTTTCGAAAAAAAAACCGATTTTTTCCTAAGGGTCCGAAAAAACATAAATCGCGAAAAAAATTCAAGGTAAAAATAGCTAATTTATGTCATTTTTCTGTTAAAAAACGGACTTTTTGGATGTGTAATAGGCCATACTGACTCAAAACTGTTAGAAAAACAACAGAAAAGACCAAATTTGGCATGATAAAACAAAAATGCAAACTTCTGTAAGAAAATTTGCATATAGCGTTATTGATGGAACCTGTCAGACACTGTTTCATGCCTGTTCCGTGATTTATATCTATGTAACACGTGTATTACTGTCTGGAATGACTTAAGAAGGCGCTAGAAAGCGTTAGAATCATAAAAACAGCTAGGATACCAAGAACTTGAGCTGGATTTTTTCTGCGATTTCGGAAAATACCGAAAAAAAACTAAAAAAAACAGGCCGAGGTATTTTTCGGAAAATATCCATCCTTACTCCGAGTTTAGTGCAAATGTACAAGACAATGGTTTATTATAAACAGTAATACAGGGTCAGAACTCAAAATATGAAAAATATTGCAGTGTGGTCGACTCGCTCACTTTAAACTCTTACAGTACCTGACTCAGTGGTTTGTTTCTGGCGGGCAACCAACCAATCGGTCGGCCATTGAACGCTCTTTCATGCGAGACCGAACGCTAAAAGATCCGTCTGCTCAAACGAAGGCTGGAGGTAAATTTCGGTTTTTTTCTACCAACGTGTGCATGAAAATTCGAACAATAATTTCTCGAAAGTGAGACAAAGTCCACAAACGGGAAAAGAGGATTACTTTGATGGACACTTAAGCAACCTACACTGAAAGTTTGGTCGAAAATTTCGATGTACCTTTTTTTGCAAAAATTCGATTTTTTACCAGAACACAAAAAATTATAATTTGCCATCTCAACCTTGGCCGATCCTCTTCAAATTTTATAGGTAAAACAACCAATATACCTAGCATTATTACTGAAAATATCAGCCGGATCCGTCAAAGCATGCGGGAGAAATAAAAGAAACACCGAATTTGGCCGGAAAAACACGTTTTTGGCCCTAATTTGCATATTAGTGACAGTCGAGTGAAAATATTTCTCGTGTGTTATTTTCTACCATAGACCTATCGATTAATCAAATAAAAACTATAGGTCAGAATTTTTCATGTTCGCTGACCTGCCCCGGTTTTATAAAATGTGGCTCTTAACTGGCGGCAATGTTTTCACTGAGAAACGTGATTTTCCGTGTTATATCCCCTGGGATACTAAGTGGAAAACTCCGGTAGATTTTATCTAGCAGCATCAGCTGGACTAAGCTAGTCAGACAGATTGACAACTAGATTTTATCTAGCAGCATCAGCTGGACTAAGCTAGTCAGACAGATCGACAACTAGATTTTATCTAGCAGCATCAGCTGGACTAAGCTAGTCAGACAGATCGACAACTAGATTTTATCTAGCAGCATCAGCTGGACTAAGCTAGTCAGACAGATCGACAACTAGATTTTATCTAGCAGCATCAGCTGGACTAAGCTAGTCAGACAGATCGACAACTAGATTTTATCTAGCAGCATCAGCTGGACTAAGCTAGTCAGACAGATCGACAACTAGATTTTATCTAGCAGCATCAGCTGGACTAAGCTAGTCAGACAGATCGACAACTAGATTTTATCTAGCAGCATCAGCTGGACTAAGCTAGTCAGACAGATCGACAACTAGATTTTATCTAGCAGCATCAGCTGGACTAAGCTAGTCAGACAGATCGACAACTAGATTTTATCTAGCAGCATCAGCTGGACTAAGCTAGTCAGACAGATCGACAACTAGATTTTATCTAGCAGCATCAGCTGGACTAAGCTAGTCAGACAGATCGACAACTAGATTTTATCTAGCAGCATCAGCTGGACTAAGCTAGTCAGACAGATCGACAACTAGATTTTATCTAGCAGCATCAGCTGGACTAAGCTAGTCAGACAGATCGACAACTAGATTTTATCTAGCAGCATCAGCTGGACTAAGCTAGTCAGACAGATCGACAACTAGATTTTATCTAGCAGCATCAGCTGGACTAAGCTAGTCAGACAGATCGACAACTAGATTTTATCTAGCAGCATCAGCTGGACTAAGCTAGTCAGACAGATCGACAACTAGATTTTATCTAGCAGCATCAGCTGGACTAAGCTAGTCAGACAGATCGACAACTAGATTTTATCTAGCAGCATCAGCTGGACTAAGCTAGTCAGACAGATCGACAACTAGATTTTATCTAGCAGCATCAGCTGGACTAAGCTAGTCAGACAGATCGACAACTAGATTTTATCTAGCAGCATCAGCTGGACTAAGCTAGTCAGACAGATCGACAACTAGATTTTATCTAGCAGCATCAGCTGGACTAAGCTAGTCAGACAGATTGACAACTAGATTTTATCTAGCAGCATCAGCTGGACTAAGCTAGTCAGACAGATCGACAACTAGATTTTATCTAGCAGCATCAGCTGGACTAAGCTAGTCAGACAGATCGACAACTAGATTTTATCTAGCAGCATCAGCTGGACTAAGCTAGTCAGACAGATCGACAACTAGATTTTATCTAGCAGCATCAGCTGGACTAAGCTAGTCAGACAGATCGACAACTAGATTTTATCTAGCAGCATCAGCTGGACTAAGCTAGTCAGACAGATCGACAACTAGATTTTATCTAGCAGCATCAGCTGGACTAAGCTAGTCAGACAGATCGACAACTAGATTTTATCTAGCAGCATCAGCTGGACTAAGCTAGTCAGACAGATCGACAACTAGATTTTATCTAGCAGCATCAGCTGGACTAAGCTAGTCAGACAGATCGACAACTAGATTTTATCTAGCAGCATCAGCTGGACTAAGCTAGTCAGACAGATCGACAACTAGATTTTATCTAGCAGCATCAGCTGGACTAAGCTAGTCAGACAGATCGACAACTAGATTTTATCTAGCAGCATCAGCTGGACTAAGCTAGTCAGACAGATCGACAACTAGATTTTATCTAGCAGCATCAGCTGGACTAAGCTAGTCAGACAGATCGACAACTAGATTTTATCTAGCAGCATCAGCTGGACTAAGCTAGTCAGACAGATTGACAACTAGATTTTATCTAGCAGCATCAGCTGGACTAAGCTAGTCAGACAGATCGACAACTAGATTTTATCTAGCAGCATCAGCTGGACTAAGCTAGTCAGACAGATCGACAACTAGATTTTATCTAGCAGCATCAGCTGGACTAAGCTAGTCAGACAGATCGACAACTAGATTTTATCTAGCAGCATCAGCTGGACTAAGCTAGTCAGACAGATCGACAACTAGATTTTATCTAGCAGCATCAGCTGGACTAAGCTAGTCAGACAGATCGACAACTAGATTTTATCTAGCAGCATCAGCTGGACTAAGCTAGTCAGACAGATCGACAACTAGATTTTATCTAGCAGCATCAGCTGGACTAAGCTAGTCAGACAGATCGACAACTAGATTTTATCTAGCAGCATCAGCTGGACTAAGCTAGTCAGACAGATCGACAACTAGATTTTATCTAGCAGCATCAGCTGGACTAAGCTAGTCAGACAGATCGACAACTAGATTTTATCTAGCAGCATCAGCTGGACTAAGCTAGTCAGACAGATCGACAACTAGATTTTATCTAGCAGCATCAGCTGGACTAAGCTAGTCAGACAGATCGACAACTAGATTTTATCTAGCAGCATCAGCTGGACTAAGCTAGTCAGACAGATCGACAACTAGATTTTATCTAGCAGCATCAGCTGGACTAAGCTAGTCAGACAGATCGACAACTAGATTTTATCTAGCAGCATCAGCTGGACTAAGCTAGTCAGACAGATCGACAACTAGATTTTATCTAGCAGCAATTCGTAGTAAAGTTCAAGCAAAACATATGTACATTAAAAACAAAGAAACCGGAAACACAAACCAACAATTTCACTGCTCACTCGGCCTTATTCTACGAAATTTGGTCACACCTAGATATTGCCCTCAAAGGCATCAATCGCAATACTCGCAGCACACATTATTCTATTTTACCATCGGCACCATTTCTAGTCTAACTATGACTAGGCCTCGGAATTAGGATACCACTCATCTGAGAAGAAATCATCGAAGTCATAATCCACCGGCTGCCACTGCGTAGAATATACAGTATAGATAAAAAAAAATGTCCCATCGCTTTTTCGGCCTTCACTCAAACGTTTCGTTCTCAGTCACTTCTTTACCGATTTGCCTCAAATTTTCAGCAAAAATTAACAACATGGTTGGCTAAATATTCTGCAAGTGTGGTGCCAAAATTCCGACTCATACTGGTTTTATGACCCGAAAACTAGGAATGAGGGTGGTCCACGCAAATATAATTTTTTTCGGTAATACAAGGAGTACAGGCCTGAAACTTGCAGGAATGATTGGTGTTGCGACTGGGCATAACATACTAAGCGGGCAGCCCTGTAGCTCAAAGGGCACTAAAATGGGGGAATTTCAAAAACATGACGAAATATGACTTTTCTTCGTAAAACCGGCAAAATGACGATTCTAAAGATTTTCAATTTTCAAAAAACGCTGCAGGGATGGTTACTATGGTGTGGAACAGAGCTTAAACATCAGGTTCATTTAAGGTAAGTACAGGTTCAGGTGTCTCTAAAATCCAATTTCAGGTTCAAGAACGTTTTTCAAAAGTACCCAGGTGTCAGGTTCAGGTTCAGGTACGTATATATACTGTTATAAGTTCTGGTGTGACGGTCTAGACCAAGACGTGATCATGTTCACACCAATGTCTAACTGATAGTACCGGCTTCAGGTTATGTTGTAATAATTTATTATTACTTTGACATGTGCTAGACTGTTTGGTTCCATCGTTAGGCACTCAAACCATTTTCCAACTGTTGAGTAAATTGTGTACAGATACTGATCTGTAAAAAGTGTAAAAAAACCAGATTGGAAAATAAGTCTGTACCAAATCGATAGATTTAGGGTATAGTCGAATGTAAAAAATGGGGCAATGTTCTATCTACAAAATTTATAAATCTCACGCTAAAAAGTCTCATAGAAACTAACCTGTCATTCGTTTGGTCAGATGTACGCTGACCGAGCCGATGTTTGAGGCTAAATCAGCCGCCAGCTGTGCCACCTTCTCCGTGGCGGCCTTAGCGTTGGCTGCCGCAAAACCGTTCTGACTGTGGAGTCGACTGTTTAAGGTGGAGCTCATGTTGACTAAAACGGTTATAAACCACATTGTACAAGAGTGAGTTTTGTAGACAGTGAGTAGAGTATCACCAATTCTGCAGAAGTATTTGTGTTTAGACATCCGTGGGGATGGATCGTAATAATAGGTTTCACACAATCTTGTTAAAACATAGAGATTAGGCACTCAACTATTCAGTCTTTTTAAACATTACTCAATGTCCATACAATGATAACAGTTGTGCCGACAAACTAGGTATCGGTGGGGGCGGTTCGATAATGTGAGCCAACTGCGTGTGTTAAGTGTATAAAGTGTGTGTATCTTGTTTGGGGGATACAGTACACGTATTGGAAGATGGACCCTGTACCCGGCGTTCTTACTCATGGAAAAAAGGACCTCCTACCGAGCGTTCTTATCCGACCCTGCAGCACCCTAATAAAATTTGAGCTGGAAAAGGAAAACCGGTTTGCAGCAGTATTTCGACATCGGTTACTGGAATGAATTCTATGAGAGTGGTGGCTGCATGAACAGCTGGCCAATTCAAGTAGTGGTGGTTGCTCTGGAAGAAGTTCAGTCATATGATTGCCGTGCATTTAACAAAAACGAATTGACATTTACATACGGATATTACACATTACACGCATTATTCTCAGTTAGTCATAAATTTTCAAAACAGTTGAAAACTTAGTTACTAATGTTCATTATAGCCGACTACAGCGAGCTGGAAATATGGACATACAATTTGTATCGGAGAACTTGTACATGCTCAATATGTAAGTATAGTATAGTATATTATAATAGTGAAATCACTTGAGTACGTTACTAAATAAACATACATACCAAATGTGCCTCAACATCACCAATCATTATTTGGTTTGCATTCCAAACTGCCTGCGAAACAGAAGTCGATTTGGATGCTGAAAGCTCTGATGCCAAACTCATTCAAATGCTTTTGACAGATAGCTGTATTTTCAGTGAACTGCTTGGGAGGATCCCAGTCCTCAAAATACTGGGCATGCCCTTGTGCCATGATAAGGTCAGCTTCACTGTATGCATCAGCAGAAGTAAGTACTTGAAAGTCTGACCTTGCGATGCCATCAAAACGCTCTGATAACAATGTCCTGAGATCTGACAACAAAACAATTTCAGTCTGCTCTTGCATGCATTCGGTGGTCACTGTGTCGCTCGAACACACAAACCCGGCACAGCCTGCCGGGCTCTCTACCGAATAACCGCTAAAAATTTCCCAAAAAACCATTGAAACATTTTAAAGATTAAAAATTATCCTTACAACAAAGGTCGCTTTCCGTTCTTCAACAGTCCAGTTTCGAAGATCACCGATCCATTGATCGGCCTTGGGGGTAACAGTCGATCGAGCCCCACCACTATGCAATCGGTCTTTCCACTGCTTCTTTTTCTGCTTTCCCTTACTGCTGCATGGCTCCATCTCCGAGTCGTTGCTTCTCTCATCAGATGAAATGTCTTCGAGCTATAATAAACCTGTCATACTACATTGTAGCTGGTACATAACCTACCACAAGGTGACAGTGAAATAAAAATTACTATGCAAATATTAGAATCACTTACGTTGAGAAGAAACGGATCGTCCCATCCGATCGTAATATCGTGCGTCCTCCCTCAGCCATAGCAGCGTCACCTTTAAACGGCCTTCTCTGAACGAACAGACACAATCTCAGACAAACAGAAACAGCTCTGTCGAACTCTCGGTTGATCCCAAGGAGCTCTAGAGCAACACCAACAATAAGTACAAAAAACAACACCCTATATCTTCAAAGTCCTCCTCTACTGAGACCAAGCGTTAGTATAGCTACCTTTCTTAGCAAGGGGCTGCTCTCTTGGCCTTCGGAGTCGGAAGCCAGCACCACACGAGAGGAACGGTCAGAGTCCTCCGACGAATCTGGGACTGTGGCGTCGAGGAGTGCCAGAAAGTTGATTCTGGGGGAGCGCACCGGCTCCAGTGCCAAAACGTCGGACTCGCTCAGTCTCGGCGGCAGTCGGTGAGAGTGGAGTCGACGTGGACTCTCTAAAATCTCCTCCTGCTGGCGACAGCATCTTTCTCCAGCCTAAAACCTAGAAAAACAGAAGCACTAAAACTAGTTTCATTCACTCGACTGTCTCTACCTTGCTGATAAGACGGAGCAAGCTAAACCAAGCCACCAGTAAATCAGTAAAAATCGACACTGCCCAGCTGTCCGGCCAGGGTTGCCAGGTTTCAAAGGCAGTTCACTCCTAGAAATACCCTAAAAAACCTCCTAGAAACTCCTAAAAATTTAAAAAATCCTAGAAGAAACTCCTAAATTTTATAGCACTTAAATTTGGCAGACGAATTTTTCAGTCGAATTTGGTCAGCCAGACAGTTTACCAAACTATACCAGTTTACTAGTTTATAAAACACTTCCAATACAATCCGTCACCCCGTCAGTAACCAGACGCCATCCAATGCTGGCTTCTATCTATGTAAAACTAAGACTATACGTACATGTACGTAGTTGTAGCTCATCAATAAAGAAAACTAAGATAACTATCAATTGTTACTGTATACAGATGCTATTTTAATAAGAACGTCATTTTACATAGAATTGAACGGAAAATTTTCGACTCTAACTCTTCAAAAAATTGAAATTTCGGGGGGGGGGTAGCCAAATTATTACGTAATTAGGGGAGGGGGGGTCAGGAAATTATTACGGGCGATTATCAGGGGGGAGGGGGGTCCGAAAATGGGCAAAAATACCATTACGTAATTTTTGCACGCCCCCTACCTCCTTCGCAAACGGGGAGTACCCACCCAAAACCCTCCTGAATACGCCACTGCAGCTTACTACCAAAGTATAGTGTAAAAAGATTTGAAAATGCTTTGAAATCGTTCTACATCAATGAATGCTACAGTAGAAATATAGTAAACACATGCAAAGAAAGCTAAAAACTCTGCCTTTAGCCTATAAGATAGGCATTTTTTCATTACCCATCTGTCAAATCTTATATAAAACCAGGCAAAACAGAGCTAATAGGTATTACAGGCGTGAGGCTGGCAGATAAAAAGTAAGTTTTACTGTGTTAGCCAAGTCAATCATCAATCTATAGCGAAATTTGTTCGCTGAACTTACAATGTGCTGTAGAGTAGGTAGAACAAAGAAGACCGCAATGGGAACATGACCCAATTAGATGAGGACAAGACAAAGATATATAAAAGTGAAGCAAAGCTCATCTTATCAGTTCACAAAACATAAGGTTGCCAAAAATTCATTTTTAGCTAGGAACAGGTGATTTTTGAGAGAACGCCAGCAATATGAAGACGGATGAAACTGAAAATCCTAAAAAATCCCAGAAAACTCCTAGAAAAATCCTAAAAAAAAACAAAAAACTCCGATCCAGAATTCAAAAACCCCCAGAAAAACCTCCTAACTCCAATCTCAAAGTTTTCCTCCAATCCCAAATCAAAAACTCCTAGATCTAGGAGGAAAACTCCTAACCTGGCAACCCTGTGTAGTAGGCCGGGTCGTTAAATAACGGCCAGCAAGGCGAAGGAATGAATTAATTGTAGACTGGCCTGGCGATGACGCGCGGCGAGAGGTCGTAGATGGGACCGGGCGATTGGCACGGTGCTGCGTAAAATAAATACACAATGCTTATAGACACGCCTGCAATGATGCACGGCGAACAAGAAAGAGATAGGCCTCGGAAGAACGTCGACGCAATAATAATAATAATAATAATAACGACAAGTTATGCTGGGTTGCAGGCTCAGATAAAAGTGCAAGGAAACAGACTCACGCTGCCTGACAACAGTTCTTTACAGTAGCAGTCGGTGTAGCATAAGTATTACTAAACACGGACACTAAAGGTAACAAATAAGAATGCAGGTGAGCTGTTGCTGCAGACCGACCGCACGGAGCCTGAGCCATGGAACACAAGGCGCAAAAAGACACTGGCGGCCGCCATTACAACCGCTCACTTGGAAGGGGTTAAACGCCGAATTCTAACACGATAACGCAGCTAGTTGAATTAACGCTTAGCGCTAATAATAACAGAGACGGCTCTAATACACATAGTACCGGTTAGCAAAACAGGAACTGTGCTCTATAACACACTCAGTTTAGGTGTGTGGAAAAATTCGTTTCACTTCTTACCGAATGTAAACGTTCTTTAGAATGTTTTCACTGGGTACCTGCAAGTTCACACTATACTGTAGCAATAGGCAAATACTTTATGAACAAACGTCGATTGGAAGGTCGTGCGGAAGCTCGGTTGCTGTGTTATTCGTTTTGTCCTTATGCTTTTGCTTTTTACGCTTTTTAGTCGGTCCCGGAGGAGAATCACACGCGTGCTAAAAGCTAAAGTTAGTGGACAGAAGAATAAATTGAACTCACCGAAATAATTTGGCAGTCAGGATCAAGAGCAAATTCCACTTTTCGCTTTCGCACGGTCTCGCCATACTTTGTTGGCTGAAGAGTTAAACTGTATACTGTAATACGTTTTATTACAGTTGGTAGGTATACCTGAATGAACCTGAACCTGAAACTTGGGTATCAACCTGAAAATTGTGAACCTGAACCTGAACCTGAACCTACTTGAAAATAAAAGTACTTACCTGACACCTACTAGGTCGGTACCTACTTTTCAGGTATTTCTTGACATAAATTACGTGTAACACGTACCTTTTGACCTGACCGTGACCTTTTGAAATTGGTTAGATCAGATATTGCTTGATGCTCTGCAGTTTCGTTCTGAAAAATGGTGTGCGTGAAGCGTCTAATGCACAGTATCTGCACCTACGTGTACTGTAACTTAAAAATGAAGGCGAGTATAGGGAAAAGTCCCCATCTGGAAATTGCCTTAATGAAAACTTGTCTTCCGCTATGCCTAAGCCTAGCTTTAGTTTGTTTGTAGAACGTAAGCTTAAACGTCAGCTAGTAGAACTTATGTAAGCCTGAGCCTTATAACTTAATGCCGGAACTTAGAGTTTGAAATGAACGTTCCTGGAGTGCATCAGGGTTTCCTACTGCAACGGCGATCGGTCCGTCATACCGCAAAAATTGTCTTGCCTTTTTCTCGTTTTCATCGAATTGTTGGTTTGTAAATTTCGATAGCTTTGAACATGGATCGTTTTCTTAAGAAAAGGAACAGGAGCGCTATTGATTTAGCTCATAGCCAAAAATTTGTGTCTTTATTAGAAAGTACCTGAACCTGAACCTGACACTGGGTACTTTTGAAAAATGTACCTGAACCTGAAATCGGATTTTAGAGATACCTGAACCTGGACTTACCTGAAATTTAGTGGTACCTACCAACTGTGCGTTTTATACAAAATCTGTAACTCGTAGTTAGCCAACGTCAAACGTCAACGCTCATTTTTCATTCCTTTCTTTTGATGTTTTATTAGCACGTGGCGAGCTGAAATGAGGTCTGAAAATTGAAAAAGAAACATTCAACATTTTATTACCTAAAATTAAATGTATAAATGAAATTGCTTGGACACAGAAGATTTTCGGTTCGACAGCTTAAGAGCTGAAGTTACTGTTTCCCACTTAATTTTTTTTCTAATTAACTTGCTATTAACTTGCTTGTAACTGTTAGAAATTTTATTTACTTGCTAGACACTGCAATTTCAAATTTAATTTGTTATTAACTTGCTATTTGCTAGAAATTTGCTATCTATTTGCTATCAATTTGCTAGAATTTGCTACAAATTTTTCGCTCAACCAAATGATGCCTGCGAGATTTTCCGATTATAAGACCACCACAGTTATTATAAGATTGTGGTTTTAAAAGGGCATCAAAAGTGACCCATTTCGGTATTTTCCTATTTGTCTTGTAAGTGGAAAACCCAGATGCCGTTTAAAATCAAAACTATACATAATATCTCAGTTTCAACAAGCTGAACAAGCAACAGCTGAAAGAGAAGCACCAGAAACTCTACATAAGTTAGGCCTAACATGAACACATTCACATTCATTTCAGTTTTTTATTTGCCGATCTAGTGTCAGCCTAGCCTAGAGACTGACTTTCGTCCATATGTACTTAGGTATTAGCCCTACTTTAGCTACATGCGTAGCGTAACCAACCTTGGGTCCTTGACCAACCTGGCAGCACATTAGGTCCCACCAGGCAGGCTGGGAAAGTTAAGGATAATGGAAGAGGGTAGTAAATTCCTAGTAAATTGCTAGCAAATTCCTAGCAAATTCCTCGCCCCCTCAATCCGAAATAAACTAGCTATTTATTTGCTAGGCGGCGCTTTGCCAAAATTAACTTGCTAGGAATTTGCTATTTGCTAGCCGATTTCGCCCAAAAATAAATTAACTTGCTATTTGTTATTAACTTGCTGGGAAACAGTAAGCTGAAGAAGGTTTTTGGTGAGACCGAAAGGGTCGAAATTCAGTAAGTGCCTTGCGTTTTTAATATTTTGCGTACATAACTACTGTAGCTTAGCGGACGTAGTGCTAATTAAAACCCCAAAACTTATTTCAGCTGATTCAATTGAAAATTCACACCTGAATTGAAAAATTGTGCATGGATTTTGTCCAAATTAACCAAATCCGGATTAACGAATCACTTTAGCATACAAACTTGGAAGGTGGTACCCCAAATCTTCTGTCCGGATTAACCAGTCATACAATATGGGGGAAAATTGGGACCTGGCCTATTCTTGTCCGGAAGGCGAATATCCGGATTAACGAGGTCCGGATTAACGAAACATGATATGGTAGTCTGTTTACAAAAGAATTACTACTCTGCCTATGTTTGATCTACTTCGGCAACATAAGACCATACGACATTTTTCAGGAAAATTTGAAAAAAATTCGGGTTTGGTGCGTAGTTGCCTGGAGGCAGTGTGGTGCATTTTGAAAATTTGAAACTAGGTAAAGTAATACTAGGTAAAGTTCTCAGCTAAGAAACTAGGTAAAGTAATAATACTAGGTAAACCCCACAAAAACTTGGTAATACTAGGTAAACTTAAAACGCTCGAAATCAAGTCAAAATATTATTTTTGGTTCAATAGAACAATGATGAAGTTAGTGGAGTTGAAATTTACGAAATTTGACACATTTCAAGTAAATATTTGTTGTTGTTGTTGTTGTTGTTGTTGTAACTTTTTGTCCTTTTTGGTGTTTGTATTTTATTGATCGAATAAGTCATAAATTCATTCTCTGAGCCACTGTAATTGTGGGAAAGCCGGAAATTTGAAGTTTTGCTGACTGAAAAAGCCACGTAAAACTGAAAATATCAAACTAGGTAAACTTGTTCTACCTAGAAGTACCTAGTTATGTGAATTCAAAACTAGGTAAAGTAAAACTAGGTAAAATAGAGTAACCAGAAACTAGGTAAAGTAAATCTAGGTACTTTTGACGAATATTAACTAGGTAATACTAGGTATACCTAGTTACCTAGATAAAAAGTGCACCACACTGCCTGGAGGAAGGGTGCGTAGTTGCCAAAATTGATTTCTGTGGCTTAAAAACGCATCTGGAGGCTTTCTAGCAGCCTCTAGCAACGTTTGGTAGATATTTATTTTCGTCCCCCCTGTCCCCCCTGGGCACCCCTCATGCACATAGTAAGTAAGTAAGTAAGTTTATTTCGCCCAAACACAGAAAAGAACGAAATACAAATGTTGGGCGCGGCATACAGACGACCACGTATGGTCTTATGTTGCCGAAGTTAGATCAAACGTAGGCAGGCTACTAATTTTTTTGTAAACAGACTAAGAGAATTCGAATTGACAACTTCACTAGGTAAATTATTCCATAGCCGGATGGTTCTGACTGCGAATGAGAACTTTCTACAATTGAGGTTTTTCTTTAAAACCGGTAGATACAGTTTCTTATCATGACCTCTTGTACGCATGGTTTTAGCCCATTCAAAATAGTCTTCAAAACGCATATCATTCAGTCCGTACACAATTCGGTATACGTACTGTAAGTCAATGATAATACATCGCGTTTCTAGAGTCTCAAAGTCAAATTTTCGAAGTCGGTCAATATAGAAACCCTGCATTTCATTTTTGTTTAGCCGCAGTGTAAACGACCTCTGGACACTCTCCAAAACCCTAATATCCTTCACTTTAAAAGGATTCCAGACTGGGGTGGCATACTCTAATTTTGGGTGGACGAACGTCTTGTACAATTGAAGCAAAAAATCAGGATTTCTACTACAAAAAGCTGCAAATATCAATTTTGATTTCACTGCAGCCTCTTTTGCAACTTTAAGACACTGTTTCGAAAAACACAAATTTGAGTTATGGTCCAGTCCAACTAGGACACCAAGATCCCTTACTTCATTAACACTTTCAATTTGATTACTGATGTAAATTGATTGATTGTATTGTACATGTATGATTCTATTATTATTTATATAAGGGTGTATCAAGTCAGTTTTTGTGTAGGGCTAAGTGCCAATTTGCTTGCCGACCCGATTGTTTCTGTCTGGCCTGGTTGGCTGGCTGCGCCCACGGTATCGATTTACTCTATCTATTCACCTGAGGAGTCCTGGGTGGTCAGAGGATTTTGCACAAAACCGGCCGGCGGCTCCAGTCAGCAGGTAATTGGCATTGGCTCAGCCTGGCACGGACGTTCTATACCAGCTTTATAATATACCTTTATATATATGTATAATATGGTGTTGCCCCTGGCCAGGCTGTTGGAAGACCGGCGTGATATGGCGCTACTAACTGCGATGAAATATTTGAAAGAAACTCAAAGAACACAGAATTAGAAAAAGGTGACAGTTACTACTACTATGTCTTAATTGTGTCTGCATGAAAACACGTATCAACTAACTAGCGGGTCAAAAAATTTAAAAATCACTTTCATCACGGTTTTTCGGCGGGGCGTTGGAGCGTTTAAATTTGCTTTCTCTGAAGAGGTCGCCAAAATTTTGGAGGGGTATGAGCCGCCGAGGGGAGGTTTGATGGAAATTTTCTCATGTGGCCCTATTGGGTTATTGCTGGCTTGCTCTGGTGTACATGTGCGTTGTATAAAGTTATAAGTTATGACTGATTAAGAAAGAGAAATCATAAGACCAGTATGGTTCTTCTATTACAGGCGGCCGCGACACCGATAGGCGTCCCGAAACATGTGCCAGTTGGAAAGCCGAGCAAATGAAGAGTCGGCCAGCCACATGTGCAGATGAACTGGCACTGTGAAGCCGTGCAGTTCTATGTAAAGGAGTTCGAGGCACATAGGGACTGGAGTAAGCTGCTTGCTTGCTTATTTGTTTTTGAAATTCCCTATTTGAAATTTGAAAAGTCATGATTTATAGCTCCATTTATATTTATGATTGCAACTTTATATTTTGTTGTTGCAACTTTTTGTCCTTTGGGCTAAGAGTTGCCAACTGCTATAGAGCAGGAAGAAACAGAAGGTTCGGCAGCCTCCTTAACAACAACCCCCCTTTTATGAAGTGCAGTAAACGTCAAAATTTTTGTTTGCAGATATGTTTTTTGTTTGATGTGGACTGATCATTCAAGACGTTTCAGCCGCAAAAGACGACATCCTCCATTGAATGTCATGGCACACAGCATTTTAGACAATTTTCTTATAATAAGCCGTCAGCCAGATGTTGTCCTGTTGACTGGCAAGTGGTGTATAGGTGTAGGAACTCTCTTGCCCTTATCTGGGCCGTGCTCCTGTCACATGTCGTTCTGTGCCCACACATGTGCAACTTAAATGGATATCACTGAAACAATTCAAATACCTTTTAAGCAGCTCATCTGTAATATCCCTATGTGTAATATGGTTATGTAAACAGGTGTGGTTGGAACGCATTGTGTCATTAAAGGTAAGCACCAGCCAGAAACCTAGTCCAACGGTACACTGTCCGGAATGAAGCTGACTATACATGTAACAAGGGGTCTCGGGGTCTGCCCCCCACCTGACTTAGGCCAGACCCCCCAGATGGGGAACTCCCAACCTCCTCCCCCCTTCGGCGGATGACCTGTTACATGTAGAAAGTACTGTGGAATACATATATGTATATGTGAATAATAACACATAGAGATTGGAACCACCTGCTTGTCAACGTCATTTCCGCCTCTTGCGCTTCACTAACCCTGCCGACCTTGCTCAAACATCTCAAAAATTATCCATAAGTGGAGTTCAACGGAAAGGCATTAGTAGTTTACTTTCACTCAAAGAGCACGGAATTAGAAATTAGAAAAAGAAAAAGGTGTTAGTCGCTACTAGACTATGTCTTAATTGTCTCTGCATGACAACACGCGCCAACTAGCGGGTCAAAAGGATTAAATATCACTTATGAATTTGTAGAATAGATATTCTAGATCAATTAAACAATAGCAATCAGCTGGTTTTATTCCATAACTTCAGGGGCGGGAAAATGTCTATTCTATTCATACATGTGCATGGTCGGCGGCTCAGGGTGACGGCCAAGTCTCCGTGCGTATGCCTGGGTATAGGTGCAAATTTTCGGCGGGAAATTCAAATTTTGGCGGGAAATTTAAATTTTTGCCCAAATTTGGCTAAAAATACGAAACTTTCGGTTAAAATTCGAAAATTTGTTTTTACCGCAATTTAAAAAATTACGAGAAAAACCACTTTCCTGACAGAAACGTTGCCAAAAAATCGAATTTTTCAGGAAAATTTGAAAAAAATTTGTTTTGTGCATAGTTGCCTGGAGGAAGGGTGCGTAGTTGCCAAAATTGATTTCTGTGGCTTAAAAACGCATCTGGAGGCTTTCTAGCTTCCTGTAGCAACGTTTGGTAGGTATTTATTTTCGTCCCCCTGTTCCCCCCGGGCACCCCCATGCACATGTATGATTCTATTATTATTTATATAAGGGTGTATCAAGTCAGTTTTTGTGTAGGGCTAAGTGCCAATTTGCCGACCCGATTGTTTCTGTCTGGCCTGGTTGGCTGGCTGCCACCCACGGTATCGATTTACTCTATCTGTTCGCCTGAGGAGTCCTGCGTGGTCAGAGGATTTTGCACAAAACCGGCCGGCCGGCGGCTCTAGTCAGCAGGTAATTGGCATTGGGTCAGCCAGCCACGGACGTTCTATACCAGCTTTATATACCTTTATATATATAATATGGTGTTGCTCGCTGGCCAGCTTGTTGGAAGACCGGGGTGATATGGCGCTACTAACTGCCATGAAATATTTGAAAGAAGCTCAAAGAACACGGAATTTGAAATTAGAAAAAGGTGATAGTTACTACTACTATGTCTTAATTGTGACTGCATGAGAACATGTATCAACTAACTAGCGGGTCAAAAAATTAAAAATCACTTTCATCACGGTTTTTCGGCGGGGCGTTCGAGCGTTTAAATTTGCTTTCTCTCAAGAGGTCGCCAAAATTTTGGAGGGGTATGGGCCGCCGAGGGAAGGTTTGATGGAAATTTTCTCATGTGGCCCTATTGGGTTATTGCTGGCTTGCTCTCGTGTACATGTGCGTTGTATAAAGTTATAAGTTATGACTGATTAAGAAAGAGAAATCATAAGACCAGTATGGTTCTTCTATTACAGGCGGCCGCGACACCGATAGGCGTCCCGAAATATGTGCCAGTTGAAAAGCCGAGCAAAAGAAGAGTCGGCCGGCCACATGTGCAGATGAACTGGCACTGTGAAGCCGTGCAGTTCTTAGTGAAGGAGTTTGAGGAGGGACATTGCGACAGGAATAAGCTGCTTGCAAACCTCGTTACGAGTTCTGGCATTTCGATCGCCATGGGAACCATGCTAAAGTTTCTCAGAGAATACTACCCTGAGGTCAACTTGCGCAGAAAGGTATTAGTAATTTACTTTCACTCAAAGAGCACGGAATTTATTAGAAATTAGAAAAAGAAAAAGGTGATAGTCATACGTGTTGTAACAGGGGGTCTGCCCCAACAAACAAAGTTTTATTTCTGAAATGGGTTAGTGAAACACATATGGGTTAGTACACTAGCAGGCTATAACTTTTTACGAACAAAGTTTCATTTCTGAAATGGGTTAGTGAAACACATATGGGTTAGTACAGCTGGTAGGTTAGAAATTCGAGTTTGAAATTTTGGTCCCATAGTTAAGCAGGCCGATTTTCAGAAGGCTGTATCTCGGGATTGGAGCTTCAAATCCACTAATTCTTTGGGGCCGAATGACAACTCAAGTTTGTATTAGTCTACCAACTTACAGCTCTCTGGGCCAAAGTTTCAATTTTGGGGTCTACTAAATACTGAGACTCGATTCGTTCAGAGACTGACTCTTAAAATTCAGGAGTTTTTTCTAGGATTTTTTAAAATTTTTAGGGGTTTTTAAGGGTATTTCTAGGAGTGAACTGCCTTTGAAACCTGGCAACCCTGCTCATGGTGTTCGCTGTGCCCATTCAAGATCTTCGGCAGACGGCCTCGCGCCACCATCAAAGCGCACTACACGCGATACCCTCTGGGTAAGCTAAGCGATACGTACAAAGAACCAAGTCCAAAATTGATATTAGATTTTCTGAGCAACAACCACTTCTAGTGGCTATTTGAAATTGCACTGTCTGTATTGCAGCCGTCTGTGGTCATTGCGCTAGTCCATTCAATATATGTTCTCTCATTAGGTCTCCTTTTGGTCGCCTCTCACCACTTTACACGGTAATTATATTATTTAGTTAAACAACAAATCTGTGGCTTTTTTACCACTGCAGCAAATTTAGACACTGGCATCCCAAAGAAAATGTAATTTTCTGCTGTGGTTGGCAGGGTGAGACTTAAAAATGCAGCATTTCATCAGAGATTCAATATGTATTTTCAAATATGTATTTTAAATACATAGTGGCATCAAAATACATATACATAAACATATCCTTTTAGGAATACATAAACATATACATATATTGTACATATATGTATTCCAAAAATAATACATTATATGTATTTTTTGCATATACAGGGTGTGCCAAAAAAAACAACCCAGCAGAGTTTTTGCTGTAGCAACCGCAAATCTCAACCGATTTGAATGAATCCTTCTTTAAATGAAAGATAAATTAATTCTTGAAAGATTGATGTAACGTTTATTAAGATAGCCTGCTTAGTTCCTGAGATATTTGCCCTCAAAGTCGAAACAGAGATTTTGGCAGTGAACAAGAGTGATAAACACAACCCAGCAGATTGTTTACTTTTGCAACCATGAATCTTAACCGATTTGAATGAATCCTTTTTTGAATGAAAGATTGATAAATTCTTCAAAAATTGGTGCACTTTTTATTGAGATTCACTGCTTAGTTCTTGAGATATTTGCCCTCAAAGTCAGAAACAGATTTTGGCAAAGAACAAGAGCGATTCCGTTGCACTTCATACTAAAGCAGATTCCTACTGCTGGGGGCTAATGACACTTTACTGTTGAAGTGAACCGAGTTTATGTGTCACCAGTAAAGCCTCCAATAGCCCTCAGCAGTAGCAGGAATCCGTTTTAGTACGAAGTGCAGCGGAAAAATAAAAATTCCCTCTTGTTCACTGCCAAAATCACAGTTTTGATTTTGAGAGTGAATATCTTAGGAACTAAGCAGAGTACATTAATAAACGTTACATCAATCTTTCAAAAATTTATTTATCTTTCATTTAAAAAAGGATTCATTCAAATCGGTTGAGATTTGCGGTTGCTACAGCGAAAAATCTGCTGGGTTGTTTTTTTTTGGCACACCCTGTACATACATATATGTATTCCACAGTACACTTACAGTTACACAGTACAGACTTAGACCAACGAGTCAATTATTAGAATAAAAGTTTCTTACTATTTCAAAACCCAGTGTTAGCTTTAGATTAGAATGTTTCTAGCAGTAAAAATCCAAGCGTTAAGACACGTCATAGTGGCATTTTAGTGGTCTGCCGCTAAGAGAACATGTTAAAGGACACCTATTGCGTTTGCATTACAGTTACACAGCACGCTTTTCTTACTAGAGTTAGAACTAGAATTGGTACTAACGGGAGCATAGCACTCTAAACTTAGCTCTAGTTCTAGTTCTAACTACCCCTAGTACTAGGCCAAACTTAGTACTAAACTAGCCCAAAAACGGGTGCATATGGCTTCATGTTTAGACTTAGTTTTAGCATTTTCTTATCTATTCTGTTCATTTCCGTATACCTTATTTTTGCACTTGCACGAAAAAATAACTTAGTTTTAGCTGCACTACTATTTCTTTATTTTGCTTATGTTATACTAAAATGTAGTTTATTTTAGTCAGCAAGAGATCTCCTGGAGTCGGATGATTTTAACGATGCTAGAGCCTTCCACGGATACAAACTACCAGATCTGTTGAGGGAACTTGACATATTCCCATACAGTATAAAGAAAAGCCCCGCAGTGCAGGACAGGATGCTCAAGGCAGAATACCACCAAGCGCGATACCTGCAAATCACACTAAATGCCATCCACAACCCACTGTTATTCCCGCCGTTTCTCTAGTCGCAGAAAGTGAAGTTTACTCTTGATTTCACCTTCATTCTTTTCTGTTTAAGTTTCTCATTTGACATGTTCTGTTGTTTATGTATGTGGCACTGCATTTTATGCATGGGTGGTGTTTTGTTTCTGGTAATCCTCCGACTCATAGATTTGTTGAAGCAAAGCTTCACAGAGGGGGTTGAGATGCCCGACGGTATTGTACATGGCCGCTAAGTGTTCTGGACTTCCTGCGTCGGGACCATGCGCACTGGAAGTCGTCAGAGCAGGTCCGTGCGAAATGTGTGTGGGCCGAAAATTTTATTAATTTTGTGTCCAATGGTTGGTTGACATGAAAAGCGGCGTGTAAATGCGATCACGGCATCGTTATTGCATAAGCGGCGTGGCGCCACTACTGATGCATACATGTCACAGGTCATCTGCCGAAGGGGGAGGGTGTTGGGGGTCTGGCGCCGGCCGTTGGATCTGAGCCCAAATTTTGGGAGGGGTTGGGCACTAAAAACCCTCAAAAATCGATAAAAATCGTAATTTTTTGGCTAAAAATCGTCAAAAATCGCTAATTTGGGCTGAAATACAGCTGAAAAATGCTGTTTTGCAGGCTATTTTGGCTATTTTTGTGTCTGAAATTGTAAAAAGTCGCAAAAAATTTGCTCAACAAATTACTTGCCAGAAAAAATGGGAGGGGGTCGGGAAGATCGTCTCGGTGGGGGTCCCCATCCAGGGGGTCTGGCCTAAGTCGGGTGGGGGGGCTGACCCCCAGACCCCCTGATACATGTATCCACTGATGCATGAAAACCCCTTTGTTTCATCAAATCCCAATCTGTCCATAAGTTACAGTGTTAGCCAAAGCTTTGCATCTGTTGCTTTGCTCCTAGAAAAATAATTATAATGCATTTCTGAACAACTGATTTTACCAAAAACATGAAGCTTAACAAAAGGAAGGAGTTAGATTCATAGTGCCATCAGTTTACTAGAAATCCATACTTAGATATTTGGTGATTTTGTGGTATTTTCGACAATTTTTTGCATAGAAAAGCAAATTAGAATTTAATTAGAAGTTGAAAGTAAATTAAAATCAAATTAAATTGTTGGTAAATCAGTCGAAGTAAATTAAAAAGCAAGTAAATTATTTTGTGGAGGTGCAAGTAAATTAAAAAGTAAGTAAATTACTAAACTAATTTACTTGACAACGGTACATGGACACTGGTTCGATCACGTTCTCAGCCTCAGACCAGAGCATTTGATTTGTCCATCTGACCGGCGACTGTGGTGGCGGCAGTTGATAAGGAGCGGGTGGACTGTCTGCACCGCTGCTGTTACTGGCAGAGGATGCTGTTGAAGAAATCGTCGCGCCGCCGCAGCTCTTTGTTTTCTTTTGAGTAACATCGGAGGCATTCTAGCAGTAGGTATAATTTAAATATGTACCGATGCAGTGTTTCAGCAGAAAGTTCACAAAGTCTGTCGCTGTGGTAAATGTTAAGAATTTATGTAGGCGGTCACTGACCTATGTATAATCACAATCCGAGAATGAGAAAGAGATAAGAGAGCGTCTGTGTTGTGGATAGCCTAAAAATCAGGGCGCCTGTTAGATAAGAGACAGCTAAAAAAGTTGTCGAGTGGTCGTGAATGCAGACGCTAGATTTGTTTTTGACAGCGTAAATGCAACATGAGTTTGATAATTTGGCTTTTGGGAGCACGCAATGGTGATAAATAAAATCTTAATCTATACGGATGTAGTATTTTGGCAGCTAGTTTAGAGAGTACAATTTTTACTGAGTGGCTGGCTTACTTGAGCAATGCTAGTTCCTTGACTGCGCATTTCCATACTCAATGCTCCGATGTATTTGTATGGATAAGACGGAAGCTGAATAGTCATGCAAGCGCAGTTTCATGCTGGCACAAAATGAAACCACTAGAAACTATCAAGACAATAGCTGGTGAACTGTACTCTTTACTTCAACGGCAGAATGGAAGAGATATATTTTTAATAGGTATCGCAGTAAAAGTAGTGTAGTGCTTGAAGTACAGAGTGAGCCAGCGGACATGGTCCAGGATTTTCTGCATGAAGAATTTGACACGGAACGTCCTGACAGTGACACCAGCCGTTTCGCGTTTGTAGAAAATGATTTCATTTCGGCTTGGGAATATCTAATAATGGAGAGTTTTTCACAGTATAGAGTAAGAGTTTGACTTTCTTCGGTCTAGAGAATTTTTTGTCACAGACATAAAATTTTGCGTTACATGTGAATAGTTGTTGATTTAGAGCTTTATGGTCTCGATTACTGACACAAGGCGAATTAAATTAACCTGCTGCTACACCACACTCAGGACTTCAAAATTTTCCACCCTGTCAATCGAAATGCTGGGCCAAGTCTGCCAATGACTGAAGAGTTCCATTTATGCAGGTTCCACTGCATTGTTATTTTATAGCGTGTGCAAGACAATCGCACAATAAACTGTTACAGTGCTCTTGTCTGTTAAATTAATCATCGCCGCCCCTTGGGTAGCGAGATATGGCCTGGCGGTTTGTCTGACAAGTTGTATTGGACAAGCCGTATCCTGTTACAAAAAGATCGTCGGTAGCTGGTCGTATATACGAATACCATGTCAAGCAAAACTCTATGCCAAGAAAGTTGAACATAATGTGTAACGTTATTATGTAAACGTCAATATCCTTGTGTTAAATGCACAGCAATTCGTGCGCCTCCCATCATAACCAACTTACCTTGTAATTGCGTTCATCAATTTAGCAGTTGACACGTCACAACCCGAATTAGGCTTAGTTGGGTTGGTTCCCATTACATATTAAATCAACATAATTGCGAAACAAATAAATAGTTGTGTGTGAGTCTCTCGTGAACGGATACAACTGTGTTGAGTTGTAGCGTGGTACGGCTGGCTCAGTCAATCCTAACCCAAACCAAACATACTTACTGAACATTTTTGGTCTTCAAACAGAGGATGACTGTTGCAGATTTCATAAGTAATAACTGGTTTAGATAACTCCACTGTCAATGGCATAGTATGTGCACATTGTACCTAAAGCCAGGTAATAAATACACAACCAAGTCTTAACATATGTAGGTTACTCACTTCAAGAGCACTGTGATCAGTGGATGATGCTGTGCACTCAACTGCTGCACCTAAAATTTCATTCTAATAGACAAACACAGAAAATACTACAACTGTTACTTCCATCGCAGTCTGGAAAGTTAGCCATGAAATCATTGGCCTTCACGACACGCCAAGCATGAGGAGGAACATGGAGAAAGAACTGTTTTGCGAATTCAAAGTTACCAACACTTGGCTGCCCATAGGTGTAGAGCGAAATTCTTTGTTGCAATACAGGTATAGTAAATGCAAAGTCAGATTATGCAATAAGTGCTAGAGCACCTCCAAATGAGTGACCAGTGAAAGTTATACTATATAGTGGGAATTCAATTGATGTGTGGTATAACTGCTTTTTCAGAGGTGGCCATACAGTGTTCAGAGCATCAACAAACAGTTTGTTAAACTTTCCACCAATTCCACGGAATTCCATGCTATGTTGAAAGCGACTGGTTCAGTTTCCAGCATGAAATGCTGCTATAATGCTGCCTTGAACATGATCACTAGCAACAAAGTCAGTGCATGGCTTTCCAGACAACTTGCATGCTTGCTGCATCACTTTAGCTAATTGAATCTGACTATTACTTGTTTCTAAACACTCTCATGGGTTCATGCTGTATGCAGCAGCAACAGACTTTAGCGTGGCTATTGCTCCTCTTTCTAAATACGAACTCATGTAGGTTAATTTTCTTAATTACAACTTAGCAACAAACTGCAACTGTTCTTACCATTGTATTTATAACTTAAGCTTGTCCCAGGACAGTCATATACTATGTTGTCAGCGAAACAGCGAAACCACAAATATGCTGTCTCTGTCGTTACCGAACCTTGACACAGGCCAGATAGATGGCTAGTTGTAGGTACGTAGTAGGTACCTAGTGAAAAGATGGCAAAAAACACAGTAACAAAGTCGCAACTGTCGAATTATCAGGAAGATACTGCAGATTATCAGGAAATTCTATTTGCTTTGTAAACTAATGTATCTTGAAATGTGACCAAGAAGCGTAGAACTGGTGCCAAGCAAGAGCCAGCAAGGTCAGATTTGTGCAGTATGTGCCAGGGACACAGTGCAATATGTGTGCAAAAAATCACTGAACTCGGTTCAAAATTGACAAAGATATGGTCTTTACAAGGCAATCTTTTATTGGGCAAATTTTCGACCTGACAACTTTCAAGGCCCAAAAACTCAATTAGATGTATATTTTTTTTCTCGATTTTTTTGTGCTATCAAAAGTGAATAGATAGCGCTACATTTTTATGAAATAAAAAAATGGGGGTCAATACCTTTGAGGGGGTCAAATTTGGCCCAGAAGGGGTTCGAAAAAAAATTTTTGTCTCGAATTTCGTCATGTAGGGCATCGTTTGAAAGAGAACGCTCATGTGATTATAAATATGCAATCCTCAAGTTTATAGGTTCACTGGTTCCAGAGTTATAAGCCGAGATCTGAGGCTCGGTCGAAAAATTGAGTCTCACAAAAACGACCGGGAAGGCGATAAAACATCTTTTTAGGTTAAATTATACCAAAATACAAAATTTTAGCCGAATCGGAGACATAAAGTAGAGATTTGTCCGGAGGTTAAGGAGCAAAAGTCGATTCCTAGAAAAACCGGCTCTTAAATGTCCAATTCAGAGATTTCTCTCGGCTATGCTTTTGTCGTTCCCTACCTAACACTGCGCGTAGTAAGAGCTACGGTTATACGAAATCCCTTCTTTTCTCATGGTAATGTAGCGCGCAATAACCATAAAATCTCCTTGATGCGCACCGGATGTGCCGTCTTATGGGTGGCCCCCTCCCGGGAGGTTATTGAAAATGTCTCGTCTTAGCCATCAAAGTCAACCTTGACTAGATTTTTATGGTTCCTTTGTGCAAAGCCACCGACCCTACCGTAGAATATTCGGTAGCCTTTTTATACGCCATTTTCAGTGGCGTATCCAGTGGGGTGTAGGGTGTGTACACCCCCCTTTGCGGTGGAGGTAGGAAGAAAAAGACTGTCAAGAATACGCGAAACTAATGAATTATGTATCAAAACTGTCTATTTTGTGCTCAGAATGCCTTTTAAATGCGTTTTTGAAGGCTAAATTTTCAAAATTTTCTTGCTTTGGTCGGGCAGATGCCCAACCAGGCCACCTTAAACTACTAAAACTTGTAATTTCTGTTAATTTTAAGCCTGGAATGTGTTTTAAACGCGTTTTTGAAGGCAAATTTTGCTAAATTTTTTGATGCGCAGAAGGAACAACCGGGAAGGCAGCATTGGCGAGTTGATGTCGTGCAAAACAATGGCCAACCCACCCTCCTGTTGTCGGTCGCGGCTCAGATCCCGGCCCGCCGGAAGAGAAGCAGCCGGGCGCAGATGTCTTCTACATATTTGGTACGTACGATGGCGCGGTACAGTTCATGAGCACGTTGATGGCCTACCATCAGGAGATAAGCCTCCTCGAGGTTTGACTTTTCCGGCGAAAAAACAGATGGAATAATACGAGACACCCGGTGTTTTAGCTGCCTGATGTGCTCACAGTGTGCCTCGAAGACAATTGCGCGGACTGCCTCGCGGGGTACTTAGACTGCTCCCTGGAACCTCTATTGGTGCAGGAAGATTTCGTTGTTGTGCACTCCAGGTATAAATCTTAACTTTAGCATAATTCCTTTCTGGTAAGTTTTTTAGGAGAAAGGTCTTTAAGTCATTTGAAACTTGAAACTTTATACGAACCGCATGATATAGATTAAATAATTTTTAATTTTTAATTTTTTTTAATCAACGTCTTCTTTTGCGAATCCATTTGAGTTTTGCGCATATAGTAAACTTTGCTATTATCTGTGTCAACTGTCAACTGCTGTACTGTTCCCTGTTTTAGGGGGGGGGCAAGAGAAAGCGTTTCCCTGCATTCGCTGTACAATCAGTTTCTCTGATTCTGACCGGTTGGCAGCTGATCAGCGGCGCTACCACTCCGGCAGTGATCGCTGTCTGTTGTGCCAGAAAAACTTCACTACTGCCAGTAACTTGGGTCTTCATGCCATCGGCTGGAACTCTGCGTTGGAGAGACAGACGCAGCCATACAATCAGAGCAATTGCTGATGTTCTTTGGGCGGAATTCGTTGCCGCCGGGCCCGCTGGGTTTTCCAACTTTATAGCTATGCTGCCGTTCCAATTTGATATTTAGGTGTTGTTGATGTTTGGTGTTGATCTATTTGAAATTAGAGTTGATAAATAAGAGAAAATATACATTACATATAACTCATCAATCATGCGTAACGATCGGGTCACGAAACAGCGGCACGAACCCTCTCAGCTCCGTTCTCTGAGGGCCCCCTCGGAGTCGCAGCGCCCCGACTATCGGTCGGTCGTTTCTCTTCGCCGCCGCTGGGCGTAGAGGTTTGAAATAGAAGGTAGCGTACGGTGCGAAGAAATGCACTTTGCAAACTTAAAAACACATACAAACAGTACAGAAAACATTTAGACACTTAATTTCCACTTTCGGCTCGACCAAACAACTCTCATCGTTCGTTGTCGCTTGCTTGGCTGCCATTTTTTTGTTCCTCTTCGTTTCAGCATTTGCTCAAGATGCAAATCACGATTCATTATTCGGCCCTTGGAGTCATAACCATTCCATTTGCCACAGCTGTCTACCTGAACCAGACACGGTGGCAAGACATGTGCTAGCAAAACAATCTTGACTGTAGAGTACAAACTCTCTGTCCACTTATAGTTCATAGATTTTTGCTTATAGTATAAAATGCCTTCCAGTAAACTTATGTTTACATAAGTTTGTTACACGGAGATCAAAATTTATATCAAAACATGGATTGTACAGACTTCTCTGACTATGGAGCTAATCTTTCCCAAGTGGTAACCATGTAAGCATCCTATTCATATCTCCAAGTGCTCTGCGGATCCCATTTACCTACTCACTGTAACCAGCTTTCGGTGGTCTGGGTAGGGCTTTGTGCCGATGACCAACTCTTTATGGCAAGAAACTTGCCGCGCCGAAAGGATGAACGCACGATGTCAATCACAGTGACTTTGCGGCCTAAACCACTGTGCCCAACTGTGCCGGCTCGCGAGTACTATTTCAAAATTGGCCGAGTGCAGAATTTTCTGTGTGACTGATTCATGTGCACCTAGATCTCTGACCAGGTAAGGGTCCGTGGGCTCTGCTATTTCCAACGCCCGTGTCTTTGAATGTCGGGCGCTGCTATACCGGCATTAATAGCCGTTGAGGCTGCCCCTGACCGGATTATGTAGCTCAAAGCATGTGTGACTTGGTTATGTAAACAATGCTTTCAAACTTGTAACTGTGCTTAATCTCCCATTTACACGTAGTCTCCCAAGATGCACTGAAGTCAGCCGCCAAATTTTCGTTGATCTTCAAATTTATCTTATTGATAAACCACCTAAAGCCATATTTATCTCGCTGCTCTGACACATGGATGTAAGTAGTAATGGACGGAACACTGGGTGTGTGTCAGATTTCTTGTTCTGTTTCTGGCTCAGACACTTCAGTGTAGCGAATCCAGGCAGTATGTCTGAAAATGTGTGTTCTGGCTCAAGCACTTCAGTGTCTCGAGTCCGGTATGCACAGTAAGCTTCAAAGGTAAGTTTTTAGAAGCCCTTATAACTGTCGTCTTCAGGGCCACAGGAGGAATCGTCAGAAAGCCTAATTTTGAAACGAACACAAAACATGCAAAAAAATAAAAGATTTACTTACCCAAAAATATCTTATCATATACAGTAGTGTTAGACCACCATAGGAATAGTAGGCTCACTTAGTTTCAAATCACGTAAGCAAGACCAACCATTCCTCCGCTGGCCCTGAAGAACATTAAAACTACACACACCTACACCATTCCTAACATTACACCATTCATAACATTCTTTCTAACACTTTCCTAACAATCCTCCCCGGCCAATTCGGCTTCCAGCTCCTCGATGAAATCACTTTCTCGCTCCACCTCCGTCAACGAATCCAACATCCTGCTCACCTGACCTTCGACTTGACCCAAAGCTTCCTTCAGGCTCTTGCAATGGCACTGCAACTCCTTCAACTTTGTGCAAACCGCCATATTCTGCAGCAACGAAGGGGTAGTGGAGCTGGCTACGCCCCTACAATATTCTTGGCCTTCCAGCGGCCACTGCTTGTACATAGTTAGTCTGGCCGACAATTGGTACGGGTTAAATGAAATAAATCCGGAATTAAGCTCGGCCCCCCAATGCAAGTACACTGGGCCAACAGCTCGGAAAAACGGTCCACCCAAGACCAGATCAAAGTTCGACTTCTCCACCACGCACACAGAGAATCGAAGCACTCGAAACTCGGCTCCTCCCGGCCGCTTGCAGTCTGCCTTTGACTGCAGAATGAGGTCCAGCAGTACCTTTTCCTGCATGCCCTCCTGACACGTTTTGTTCACCCTCTCCAATGCCTGCTTGAAGAGAGCGACGTGGATCAGACTTTCCGGCTCTTCCGGTGAGATCGCCGCACTGACAGTCACTGCCGCTGTCCTGTTGGCAGCAACGTTGCCATCTTGCTCGTCGGCCGGCAACAATCGCACTTTGGCAAAGTAGCCTCCTGGGGCAAATTCAGGTAGTATATGCACGGGCATAAGGCTGACGCCCTTAGCAGCACCTGTAACACAACACAATTACTTTCTTGGTCATAGATTATATCTAGACACAGAAGCAGTTGCCTTTTTAGGTACATCTACAGTTTTTGATGTGCTATCCCTAGACTTCTCTGTGGTTTTCACAGATACTGTGCAGTCAGGTTCATTTGCCCTAGAACCCACAAGACCTGGAAACAAAGGTTTCAAGCGATTTACGTTAATACGAAAGGGCTCTTCTGGAGGTTTAGAGAAAGACTGGATTTCTACCCACGACCGATTTTAGATTTACCGTTGGTTTTAGGAACGGCTCCTGAGGGATCCTGACGCGGCCTCCAGACCTGAGGAGGTCCCTGCTGAGCGGAACTGTTGCTCGCAGCATCATCAGGTGAACTATTCCCATCCAGCAGACCGAAAATAACGGTTTCAGTACCACCTGAAAATTTGACCCGCTGACCATGCAAGTCAATCCAACGATAGTCCAAATCAATGGTGTGACGTCCAAGTCGACGTTGTAGATCCAATCCCAGGATCAGGTCGTAACCTTTCAGTTTAGCAACACGGAATAGCTGATTTGGAACTTTAACGTGACCAACTTGAAAATCCAACCAAATTTGTCCCGAAAAGTTCACAGGGTGGCCACTAATGGAACGAGCTCTTGTTTCGGAGCTATCATCCCACTCCCCAAATCGCCTGGCCACTTCCGGCATCATCGTCATCGTTGGTAAACGGAGACCGGTCATCATCATCGCTGAACCAGCCTCCCCCGTCAGATTCGTCATCTGACCCGTCCGAATCCGTCTCCCACGGGTCCTTCTTTCCTCCCCTAGCTGCCGGCGCAGCCGCTTTACGGTTCGTGCCTGCAACTACGTACCTGCTATCATACATGTAACAGGTCATCCGCCGATGGGGGAGGGGGGTTGGGGGGTTTGGCGCCGGCCGGGGGGGGGGGGTCTGAGCCAAAATTTTGGGGGAGGGGGTGGGCACTAAAAAACGCTCAAAAATCGAAAAAATCGCAATTTTTTGGCTAAAAATTGCCAAAAATCGCTAATTTGGGCTGAAATACAGCTAAAAAGTGCTGTTTTGCAGGCGATTTTGGCAATTTTTGTGTGTGAAATTGTAAATAATTGCAAAAATTTGCTCGAAAATTTACTTGCCAGAAAAATCGGAGGGGGGGGTCGGTGAAATCGTCTCGGGGGGGGTCCCCATCCGGGGGGGTCTGGCCTATTTCGGGTGGGGGCAGACCCCCCCCCTGTTACATGTATGCCTGCTATCTCTGCCATGCACAGCCTCAAGCGCTTAGACTAGTCCAGGGGGTCACACGAAGGACTTTTCCAAAATATGATTGGCGCAACTTCGTCAAGCGCTTATAACTTTTGAAGGAAAAGGGGCACAGAAACGGGCCTCCCACTAGGGATGCGCTCGTTCGGCCCGGCCCATTTTTAAACAAGTTGCCAGAGTTCACCCCAGGTTGCCAGAAAATTTCTTAACGTCAAGTCTGACGCAGAAAAGGCGAGAGCAACAGGTGAATCACGTCCTGTGACACCAGTCAGTGAGTCAAGATTTGTTCCAAACTTTCCAACCATCGCTGGCATTTCTGTTTCAAATGTGAATGCCAAACAAAACGGCCCGGCCTATCCAGAAAATGGTGGGAGCAACTACATCAACACTTAACTAAAATTACCAAATAAGTCTGACAGCTGCCAGAAGACTCGGCAGTGCTGGTTTATCAGGCTCTGCAATTTGTTTGTGAGTACGCGCTTGTGTTTTCTGTAAGTACACAAGTTTCATTCTTACGTTTATCTTGGTGGCAACACCATACTAACAGAGGACAGATATGTTTATGAAATTCAGTAGAAGCTTGACATCTCCGTTTGCAATAATTACATACCGAGCCTGAGGTTGAAGCAAAAACATCATTAACTATCATCTAAACTAGCGTTGACAAGAGGTAGTAGAGTAGCGCACCGTTTATAGAGCTAAAATTGGCTAGCCAAGACGAAAACTTGAGCTGGTGGCACCAAACACAAGGCAATAATAATACAGTGGGCAGGCCCCCTGCATACAGCCGTGACCTATAGCCTAGAGGCATTAGACTGGCATGGGTGAGAATGAGAACCAACTGCTATGACATTATATGCACGTACGCAAATCGGTTAACTAATACTGACATGTACAGGGTGTCCGACGTACTGTTTCCCAGCAAGTTAATAACAAATAGCAAGTTAATTTATGTTTGGGCCAAATCGGGTAGCAAATAGCAAATTCCTAGCAAGTTAATTTTCGGCAAAGGGCAGCCTAGCAAATAAGTAGCTACTTTATTTCGGATTGCCGGAGTGAGAAATTTGCTAGGAATTTGCTAGCAATTTACTGAAGTCTGTCCAAAAAAGGAGCGACCGGCGGTTTTTTGCGAATAACTTTTTGGGAGGCCTCGGAGCGACTTGAGCCTCATAAGCAAAGTTGTAGACAAGGTCGAGCCGCGGTCTGCGGTTAATGCTAATTTGCGCTACGTCTAATCTGAACACTAATTTGCGCAACGTCAAAAAATGAGCTTTTTTCCTAACTGCGATGAAAATGAGATGACTGCAGAATTCGATTCTAGAGTCCTTGGCGACTCCAATGATGCTTTCATGACGTGTCTAGGCCAAACCGATCCAGAGATATGGCCGGTCAAAGTTCGCAAAAAACGCGAAAAATGCGTTTTTTTTGAAAATTTCACAGAGAAGGGGGGAAACATAGGCAGGCCGGTGGATTTGGCTGAAACTTCCTGAATGAGGTATTCTTGACCGCCGGAATCGATTCTGACACTTCCCGACCCTGAAAACTTCGCCCTGATACCGTAATTCGGCTCCCAAAGTGAGGTGGTCAAGCTCAGTCATATGAGATTGAGCAGTCCAATACCATTATAAGCATCCGCAATCACTTTTTAGGCGTTTGCGAACGTCTACCATTACAACACTGCTACTTCTGACACGCAAATTTGGAAAATTTGTGTTAGAGTACAAATCCTTTTTTCTTGAAGCTGTACCACCCCTTATTGGAAGCCGAGTTACGGTATCAGGGTGAGGTTTTCAGGGTCGGGAAGTGTCAGAATCGATTCCGGCGGTCAAGAATACCCCATTCAGGAAGTTTCAGCCAAATCCAGCGGTCTGGCTATGATTCCCCCCTTCTCTGTGAAATTTTCAAAAAAAACGCCAATTTTCGCGTTTTTTGCAAACTCTGACCGGGCATATCTCTGGATCGCTTTGGCCTAGACACGTCATGAAAGCATCATTGGAGTCGCCAAGGACTCTAGAATTGAATTCTGCAGTCATCTCATTTTCATCGCAATTAGGAAAAAAGCTCATTTTTTGATGTTGCGCAAATTAGTGTTCAGAGTAGACGTAGCGCAGATTAGCATTAACCGCAGACCGCGGCTCGACATTGTCTACAACTGTGGTTATGAGGCTCAAGTCGCTCCGAGACCTCCCAAAAAAGTTATTCGCAAAAAACCGCCAGGTCGCTCCTTTTTGGACAGACTATAGGAATTTACAAGCCTCAGACATATTCATCCATCATCCCTATCTTCCCCACTTGGCCTGGGACCAGATGTGCGGCCATAATCTACTGTATACCCAAGGTTGGTTATGCTGCGCATATAGCTAGTAGGGCTATAGCCAAGTATGGACAAAATTCAGTCTCTAAGGTGACAGTAAATTCGGCAAATAGAAAACTACTGATTGTGTTCATGTTAGAGATAAAGTTAGAGAAAATTCTTGCTGGTCCTTCTCTTCCTGCTGTTGTTTGTTCAGCTTGTTGAAACTGAGATAAATGTATAGTTTCGATTTTAAACGGTACCAGAGTTTTCCACTTTAATAAGACAAATAGGAAAATGCCCAAATGGGTGACTTTTCACGCCCTTTTGAAACACATGATCTTATAATAACTATGGTGGTCTTATAATCGGAAAATCTCGCAGGCATAATTTGGTTGAGCGAAAAAATTGTAGCAAATTGATAGCAAATTTCTAGCAAATAACAAGTTAATAACAAATTAAATTTGAAATTGCGGTGTCTAGCAAATAAATAGCTACAGCTAGTAAATAAAATTCCGGACAGGCACAAGCAAGCTAATTAGAAAATAAATTAACTGGGAAACAGTAGTCCCACGCTAGGTGTTCAACAGTAGTAGGAGTTACTGCTATTTTACTATAGTATAGTAAAACAAAAATTAGTAATGCTAGTGGTACTTTACTATACGGCGGGATTCTATCGGAAGCCCTGTAATTTTTCCTGAAAATCAAGTTACTACCGTAACGCGGTACCTGCTTACGGCCCTTGGTGAAAAAAGCTGCCGAAAATTTTGTACTCGGACAGTACCCCCCACATCGCAATTACCGATATATATTTACGCTTGTGCGTAGTATTGGGCTCAGGTTTAGAATGAGGATTTAATTTAAGCATTAGTTCATGCTCTAATCGAGCTTTAAACCTGTGGTTACGCTCAAGTTAAACAAATCAGCCACCCTACCAAAGTGATATACTAATTGACGCAACTATGACGCATACCAGTCGGACGGTAAAATGACACTACAGTATCTATCTACTCAATAAATTCGCGTCGAAAACCGTAAACAAACAATTCAAATGAACAGGGCTTCCGATAGATTCCCGCCGTATAGTAGTAAAATAATAGTGAAAAGTAAAATTAAGAGCCAATAGTAAAGTGAAAATTAAATTAAATTGACAATCGGGGTGAGCAGTAAAATAGAAATTTTACTAGTTTCTGGTGAATTTCAGTCAAAATCTTGATCAATTTTGCACTAAAAAATATGTGGGTGCAACTTTCGTGACTGAAATTTTTGATATTTTGTCTCTAACGTTCTGGAAAAGCTCTCATCGTGATCAAATTCAGCAACTATTTGGCACCAACATCAGCTAATCATAAGATCTTTGAAGACTCTCATAAGAGAAAGTTTGGAACAAATCTTGACTCACTGACTGGTGTCACAGGACGTGATTCACCTGTTGCTCTCGCCTTTTCTGCGTCAGACTTGACTGTAAGAAATTTTCGATATCTGTGGACTTCATCGAGAAGGGTCTCTATTTGGGCAATTTTGTCAAGGCCCAATTCCATGACAAAGAAATCTACGTTTTGGGATCGTCCATAAACGACGTCGTTCCAGAGGGGGGAGGGGGGGTCGGCTGAAATGCAACGATAGATGACGCACCAGGAGGGGGGTTAGCGAAAAACGATGTCGCTTTTTCGGAATTTTAGGGAACTTTGTATGTATTATTTTCGATTTATGTACATTCTGTCGAAGATTTCTACATTCAGAAAAGCTTCCCTGCAGAAAATCCACTCTTGGCTGAAGGGATCTATTCAATTCATTGTACAGAAAGGCAACAAGTAAAAGACAGTACTGTATATACTGCACTTTTATCGGGGGGGGGCTAAACGGAAAGCGATGTCGCCCAGGGGGGAGGGGGTCCCCAGAAACGACGCAAGGCGATTTTGGGGGGAGGGGGGGTCCGAAACGATTTTGGAACGACGTCGTTTATGGACGGCCCCTTTCCTTATTTTCTTCTTCATAGAGCTCTTCTTCCTTTTCTTTTTCTTCTTGACCTTCAAGAACTTCGATTAGGTCACTCCACTTACGTTGTTCATCTTTGATGAGATCCACAGATTTCCTTATTTTTCTGAGAGTGAAACTCGTTGAATATTCTATTTCATGCAAGCGAAGCGATACTGTTGTTTGGTATTGGATTTTCCGTTTGTGTATGTGTATGTGTAAGTGTATACACATTTACGTTCAAATGTGTATGGTAATTTGTGTATACACATTCAACAAAACAATGTGTATTTTTGTGTATATTTGTGTATGTGTATTGTACTGAAAATGCAAATTTCTTGGCAGATTTTCAGTCAGAAATGGTAGGAAAACGAAATCTCTCAATGTCTGCTGCTTGAAACCTTGGATAGCATTGAAATCGAGTTACTTAGGCTATTTGAAGGCTTTATGAGGTTATTTGCTGTGTATTACTGCAGCAAAAAAACATCGAAATTTTACGCTTCAGTTCCAAATTTTATCGACTTTTGCTGATCAAATACACATACACAAAAATACACATTTTGAGTAGTGTTTGTGTATGGTAATGTGTATCGGAATTTTCAATGTGTATGTGTATGTGTATGTGTATACACATTGAAAAAACAATGCGTATTTTTGTGTATGGTAAATGTGTATGTGTATACACAAACAACAGTAGAAGCGACCCAGATCCTCATTATGAGATTTTTGTCATCATAAAGATTATACAGGGTGTGTCAAAAAAAAACAACCCAGCAGATTTTTTGCTGTAGCAACCGCAAATCTCAACCGATTTGAATGAATCCTGCTTTAAATGAAAGATAAATAAATTCTTGAACGACTGGTGCAGCCTTTATTAAGATGTGATGCTTGGTTCCTGAGATATTTGCTTTCAAAATCAAAACAGAGATTTTGGCAGTGCACAACAGAGATTAAAACAACCCAGCAGATTTTTTACTGTAGCAGCCGCAAATCTCAACCGATTTCAGTGAGTCCTATTTTGTATGAAAGATAAATTAATTCTTGAAAGTTTGGTGAAGCTTTTATTAAGATATGATGCTTGGTTCCTGAGATATTTGCACTCAAATTCAAAACAGATTTTGGCTATGAACAAGAGCGATTTTTATTATTCTGTTGCACTTCATAATAAAACCGATTCCTAGTGCTCAGGGCTAACGTAACGAGGTTTTTCTGGTGCTACACATGCTTGGTTACTTCATTTGTAAAAGTCTTGTTGCCCCTCAGCAGTAGGAATCCGTTTTGTTGTGAAGTGCAACGGAATCGCTCTTGTTCACTGCCAAAATCTCTGTTTTGAGTTTGAAGGAAAATATCTCAGGAACTAAGCATCGTATCTTAATAGGGCCTTCACCAGTCTTTCAAGAATTTATTTATCTTTCATTTAAAGCAGGATTCATTCAAATCGGTTGAGATTTGCGGTTGCTACAGCAAAAACTCTGCTGGGTTGTTTTTTTTGGCACACCCTGTATATAGACAAGTCGAAAATATATGTTTGCAGGCGAGCCTTAGCCGGTCCAAGAACTGGCCGAATAGAACCAGACATGGCCAAGTCTGCCTTATTATTTCGATAGCTTGAGAAGGCAATTCAGTGTCCCGTCGGGATACCATTTTTTGTCGTAACGGTTTTTTATAGTTTTTATTCGGCCTGCAAGCATCCATTCCCAATACGAGTGGAACAGTTAGAATAATGACACAATGCCTACAAATCTGCCCCGACATGAAACATACGTGACTAGGAGAGACATTTGAATTTGAACTTAATCGGATCATCAGTTCAAAATATATGACTGATTGGATAAAGGTGGTTTTTATAAAAATGGTCAACAATGCCAAATATGTAGTTTTGGTTTTTTGTCTATACCGGTTGTTCAATTACCACTAAACCAATGTATTTGGTAGAAGACAAATCTAATGGCGATATCCACAGATTGCTCAAACCAGCTATTCCTGAGAAATAAATGAACAAGATGTAGATTGTAGATAGGTTCTGACTGCAATATACCAAACGATAGGTGGTTTACTCAGTTTTACAGGCAACATTAGCAATATGCGTTCCTGAATTTCTATAAAAACGACTAACTGGCACAAAGATTGCATCTCAGAAAATTGGCGGAGGCTGGCTTTTCTGGTGTGGGCAAGCCCTCCGATTTCTTGTTTTCCCAATTTCTTCTGAAAATGGCCCGATGTTTTTCTAATGCGTGGTTTATTCTGCAAGGTTGGTATGATCAACATTTTGATCCTATCAGGCTGTTGTTTTAGAGATGCGGCTCTTTGAATACATATGCATTTTATTTGCTAGCAAAAATGAAAACATTGTAGGGCTTCTACAACAACACTGTCAATTGACATTCAAATCTTCACTGAAACTGCTTTTGATCAAAACCTGAAAACTATAATTTTCAGTTAGCAACACAGTCAAAAATGGGATTTGACGACACTGTAACTCAGAAACGCTCACCACAGGCCTGAGGTTGTCCCTACTCCCTATTCTATTTTCGGCACACCATTACGATATTTTCAGGAACATTTGGGTAACTTGAGCTGGGGTTTCAAGGGCTTGCGCTCATCAAGAAATGCAGCCCCAAAAATATTCATGGAAACAATTTTTGGGTCAATTATTTGCAATTCTGGTGTATTTTCCGCACATGGTCAACTTGACTTGTTTCTAAAATTTACATACTGTAGTGTTGTTGTAGAAGCCCTACAATGTTTTCATTTTTGTCATTTTCTACCTAGCAAATGAAATGCATATGCATTCAAAGAGCCACATCTCATCTCTAAAACAACAGCCTGATCGGGTCAAAATGTTGAACATACATTGTATCAACCATGCAGAATAAACCACACCACAGAACATCTGGCCATTTCGGGAAGAAATTGGGAAAAGAAGAAATCTGAGGGCTTGCCCAAACAAAAAAAAGCCAGCCTCCGATCCGATCCGATCCGATCCGATCTGGCGGGGGGTCGTACAATGTACGGCCCTACGATCAGACCTGCACGGTCCATTTCGTTACCCCTTATATCGTCATCTCGGAAGTTTGCCCTTCTTTCACTGCCAAGCCACTCAAGCCATGCTGTTGGGCGCCAGGTACTAAGAGAGTGCCTGGCGTGGTGACGTCATGGTGCTGACAGCTCCCAACGGCCGCCCCGGCCAGTGGCACTAAACCGGTATCAGCCTTATTGCTGGTCTCTCAGACAGCTCCTGACGTCGTTGATCTTCCCTCCAACGCGGCATGCTTTTAGGAGCGGCTTTCGGTGCAACGGCAGATCCAGTTGGTTCCCATTTTACCTACTCACTGTAACCAGTTTTCGGTGGCCTGGGTGGAGCGTTGTGCCGACGACCAACTCTTTGCAGCAAGAAACTTGCCACGCCGAGAGGATGAACCACTACAACCACTAGGGATGCAGCGACCGCCGTGACTCAGAGGCAGCGAGCTACCCACTGAGCCACTGACGCGGCACAAAAAAAAAGCCAGCCTCTTCCAATTCTTTGAGATGTAATTGAAAGATTTATACTCAGCCTTTGCATTCCTATTGTCATTGTTTGTTTGTGTATAGTCGCAATAAACTCTTCATTTTGGTGCCGAGACCGAATTGTTTTGTTGCGTTGTCTGTAATGCCGAAGTCCAAACTCATTAAACCTCTCCCTCTACTATGTACTTGCCGCCGGAAGTCGAAAGCCACTCCTCTCACTTATAATCTTTGGGCCGCCAGTTAGTCGCATTTTTTACAAATTCAGGAACGAAAATTGCTAATATTGCCTGCAAAACTGAGTAAACCACCTATTATTTGGTATATCAGAACATATTATTTGGTACCAATATTTGGAACCATTATTTGGTATATTTTATCAGTCAGAACCTATCTACAATCAACACCTTGCTCATTTATTTCTCAGGAATAGCTGGTTTGAGCAATCTGTGGATATCGCCATTAGATATATTTCGTTGTCTTCTACCAAATACATTGGTTTAGTGGAAATTGAACAACCGGTATAGACAAAAAACCAAAACTACATATTTGGCATTTTTGACCATTTTTATAAAAACCACCTTTATCCAATCAGTCATATATTTTGAACTAATGATCCGATTAAGTTCAAATTCAAAATATGTCTATTAAACCGACTGAGTAAACAATACAAAGTAAAATATAAAAGAAATGTAAAATAATCAATGAATTTTTCTGTTCTGCATGAAATTGACAGCAGAGTCGGCACTTACTGTATCACACATAAGTCATGCTCGAAAGGCGCACCTCAGAAGGAGACACCTATATGCAGATGTGAAAACAGTAGCAAATGGTCTGTTTAAACTATCTGAGGCATGAGAACGTCATTCTGCAATTAGTGTTTTGCATATAACCTGAACAAACTAATCCTAAGGCATATTTTTTGAGAAAAAGTAAAATAGATGATCGATTTTTGAACATTCAAACGGCCAAAGTGGCCCGTCCACCCCATCCAACCCCTAGATATCTTTATGCCATTCAAAAGAGGACAAAATGGCGCATCTTTTAAGCCATTCAAACGACTTTTCCTATGACAAAAATTTGAGTTTTTTTCGCTTTAAAAATTTCAGAGTACGAAAAAATGGAATTTTCGATTTTAAACAAAAAAGTGGATGTCACCATGAGATTCAGCGTGTTTTTTTACATATGTTTCAGTATCTAAATTTTAAGTTTAGCAACATTGAGTTTGGTCATACTGTGGAAGGTACTGGGTTCTATATCAGACGAAGAAAGAGAGCTAGGACAAAACGGACTTCAAATTCGTTCTTTTCTATCAAAACTACATCTACATGTAAATTTTCAACAATCTCATTCAATTCTTTGCTTCCTCATGGCCCGCAAAATGGCCCACTTTCTCGTGCAGTGACAATTAAGAATACAAAATTCGTTACAATATCTTCAGCATTCTCGCTATAGAATTTTGCTTGACAGGGTATTCGTATATAGATACGACCAACTACCGATGATGTTTCAGTAACAGGATAGGGCTTGTCCAATACAACTTGACAGACAAACCGCCAGGCCATATCTGGCTACCAAAGGGGCGGCGATAATTAATTAATAGACAAGAGCACTGTAGCAGTTTATTGTGAGATTGTCTTGCACACAGTATAAAATAACAATATAGTAGAACCTGCATAAATGGAACGCTTCAGTCACTGGCAGACTTGGGCTAGCATTTTGATTGACAGGGTGCTAAATTTTCAAATGAGTGTGGTGTAGCGGTGGCTGATGGGGGTGGAGGGAATGGCAAAGGAGCTGGCGCCGGCCGGGGGGTCTGAGCCAAAATTTTGGCAGGGGGTACGGCACTAAAAAACGCTAAAAATCGAAAAAATCGGCAAAAATCACTAATTTGGGCTGAAATATAGCTAAAAACTGCTGTTTTGCAGGCGATTTTGGCAATTTTTGTGTTTGAAATTGTAAAAAGTTGCAAAACTTTGCTCAAAAATTTACTTGCCAGAAAAATCGGTGGGGGTGTGTGCGAAATCGTCTCCGGGGCGAGGGGGTACTCTAAACTGACACACTATAGTGCAGGCAGGCGCTTCCAGTTTACAACGCAGGCACAATCACAGATAAGAGCAGTATTCTAATTGTGCATATGCTAACGGCGTGTATCACACCTACGCTATACACTATAGTGTATGGCCCACATATCAGTTACCTCCGAGAAACCATGGAGCAGTTTACTTCCGATCTCAACGGAGTTGCCGTGCAAGCGGAAGTTGAAGATGTTTTGTTGGCGTATGAGCCTCTCCCTGCGCCAAAGAAGAGAACTCTAGGTCGGCCACCGGTGCATGTCAACTGGCACTGTGAACACAGAAGACACTGTGCAGAACAGTACCACTAACAACGAAATTGTTTGCGCCACAGACGTGTAATTGACGCATGCTACTTTGCGGAAACATTTGAGTCAAAGTTATCCTGAACTGGAATTTCTGAAAAAGCGTAGTAGTACTGTTCTTTCACTCTGTTGACCCTGCACTTTGGGAGATGTTGGTCAAATTTGACTGCACAGGGATGTGTTGCTTATGTTCACTTAGTCATAGAGAACTAAAAGTATGTGTACACACCTGACTGGTTTAGCGACCGGCCCTTATAATCGTCAGTGATTGGTAAAATATTTAATCGTTGTTTACATAAGATAGTTACACCTGAATATTTGTTTTTTTTTCAAGTTTCAAGTTAAGGCCAGCTGCCAGACAGGGGAAAAACTCGCTGACCTTCTCTAGCTGAATTGAACGTCTGATGGCGCCATTTTTGTCGGCTTCCGGGTAGCGTTCCTACAATGCATGATATGTTGGTATCGATACCGAAAAGCCCTAAAGTTTTTACCCTATTTCTAATTCCATGCTCCAACTACCAAAAATGTTATAAAATTAGGTACATTGGCTAACATTAAGTACAACCGCCGAGAACCGTTGAGAATCGAACCGAACCAATTTATTCATGTAGATCTTTTTCCGATCACATTGAGCCACTGTCAACAATAGTTTGATTGCATCGGGTCAGACCGGCAGACGTTGTCCAAGCGTTCACGCACATAATCGGGCGCGCACCACCTTGTCCACGAAGACGGGCAGCGTTAGGTGTCTGATCTCAAAGTCTTCCCTGTAGAGTAGATCGTGAAAGAGCACCCGATGGCCGACCGACGACTCTAATTCACCCACTGCTGCTTCAAAGTCGCCACCACCGAAGCGCTGCTCCAGCCAGCATCGCGGTTCGAGTGAGACGTAAAGGTAGGAACCTCCGAAGTAGTCCACCCGATATCGCACGATACCGTGGTCAGCCAGCTGCCTCATAATGTTTCCCCGGTTGACCAGCTGACAGTCGGTCGAAATACTCCGCAGCTGAAAAGTACACATTTTACCAGTGCTACAACAGAGTGAGATTGATTTGCATTTTGATAGGTTAGTGGACAGGTTGTACAGTACTAATCTGAATAGAAATTTTTGTACAAAATAATAATACCTAAATTTAAGAGTTCAAAACGGCCGCATACCGCGCCAAGATTCCATCAGACGTGCCGATGTTGCCAGGGGCGTTAGTTAAATGCCACAGAACTGGCGCATAGATCTGTGCCCTCTCCTTTGTATGATCGGACAAAAGGTGGGTCCATACTGCTGCGCGCGTCTAAAGAAATGGCTCCCCTATTAACCGGTCATACAGTGGATGCGGTTTTACCATGTGGGTCTGTCTCAAGTTTTTCATGCATTGACACTGTTTAGGAAACACTGGCACATCAAGGCATTTTCTTAAACTGTGTTCTTAATGTTCTGAGCAGGCTGGGGGTGTTAAAAGTGAAAGTACACAGCCAAATTCGACCGCATCTAGCACACAGATGTTGCCTCTCAAGTCAGCCTTTCTTTGAGTGGAAGGATTATTGTCTGTATTGTTTCACACTCGTTTGGTTGTGTTGTTTTGTTACCCATAAACCCCTAGTCAAGTTGTGTTGTGTGAGCGGACAGCAACATCAACCCAGAATAAAGTGAAAGTGTTTGTGTGTGCCTCTCACGCATGAAAAGACTGCATAAAGGTACACGTTTACATAACGATATTACACATAGCTTACAATGATCAAAACAGGCTAGTGTTACCGATATATTCGTGCTTTACACAATTTATCCATTGAGAACTGTTATTTAAGTCTTACTTTAATACAGAAAAGCTTACTTTTACCGTGTTCTTGGCATTCATGCACCTTAACAACCTGGATGTTGAGATGAGCTGGCACAGTTCTGTTCAGTTTGACACTTGGGACCAGCTGAACGTCATTACCAGGATTTGGTTCAAGTGAGCCAAGTGATAAATCTATTAAACTATTCCCGAATCGAACGGCTCCATATGTGTTGTAGATTTGTTCCACTCGCGCTTTTTAATAAAAAAATTTGCAAACTCCTGTGTAATATCGTTATGTAAACATTTGTCCTTTATGCCGTCTGTTCAGGTATTTTTGTGAATAACTAACTACTAGCTACAACCTACAAACGCAAATTGGTTGGTATTTAGCATTTTCTGCAGCCAATGAGCAATTGAAAGAAAATTAGTGCTTTCTGTTGTTAGCCCTTTTCTGTCATATGCTCAGCTTAATGCTCGGATGCATGGTTTGTCAAATTACATGTATAAGTAAGCAGGATGTTGACAAAACAGTATACTGAAGGATTACGCCTACCAACGGAAACCAGGGAAGACAAACTGCACTTGTTGAGTCCACTTTTGCGTAAGGTGTTACATAAACATACACTGAAAGCTTCACATAGTAGTGATTATATGTCCCCAAGTACAGTATCACTGTCAAGCGTGCTTGCCATCAATCTGTACGTGATCTGATAATCGGCAAGAAAATCCTGATGCCTGGGGTTCCGGATCAGCTAGGGGGATGACAGGAGTTCAAACTTCTGATCTTTTTCCCAGACCTGTAATAGTAAAATTAGTAAAAAATTTTTACTAAAAATATTAGCAAATAGTACTAAAACAATAATTATATTGATGTTCAAGAGTTCGATTGTAGATAAATTTAGCAGATAGTAAAATGAAAATCAACTACCAAAATAATACTAAAGATACTAAAAAGGTCACCTGCTTGAGATAATTAGCAATCATCCCGAGCGGAAATTCATTGTCTGGTCAATTTCATTGGTGTTGCCGCTGAACGAGGCGTTCCACTAGACCCATTCGTCATCTGATACGTCCGAGTCGCTCTCCCATGGGTCTTTCTTCCCTCGCTTAGCTGCCGGCGCCGCCGCTTTACGGTTCGTGCCTGCAACTATGTACCTGCTATCTCTGCCATACACAGCCTCAAGCGCTTAGACTAGTCCAGGGGGTCATACGAAGGACTTTTCCAAAATATGATGGGCGCCACTTCGTCAAGCGCTTATAACTTTTGAAGGAAAAGGGGCACAGAAATGGGCCTCCCACTAGGGATGCGCTCGGGCCGAAATTTTCGGCCCGGCCCGTTTTTAAAAAAGTTGGCAGAATTCACCCCAGGGCTGTTGGGTCGGTTTATTTCTCGTTTTTTTCGAAAAAAAAAAACAGTTTTTTCCTAGGGGCTCAGAAAAAGGATATAGGCACAATAACTGATAAAATTCGCTTCAAGTGCTTTGAATTTACGTTAATAGAAGCCTTACAAGCATTTTACTGGCATAACTTAGGTGTTTTTGGCAAAAAACGCTGGTACCATTTCAGGCAACTTTTATTATTGTATTTTTGTTGTTTTAAAATCAAACTACTACTCTAAAGGGTGAAATTAGTGCATTTCCTAATAAAACTCACACTATTTCGTTGAATTCTGCAATAAAAAACGATTGTTAAAAATTTGTTCTGTCATCTCGGAAAATAACTTTTGGAAAAAAACGCATTTAGGACGCGCACTATTGCCGATTAACACAACGGTTGCTAGACTATATTCAGCGTACATAGGCTTGAATTTGTGCAACCTTTCAAAATTTTCGGGCCACTATGCTAAACTGTGCGCATCTCTAGACCAGAGAGTCAACAAATGCCACAAAGGGGAATAGGCAATTGGTTTAGGCGAGAGACGGGCCTGTTGGTCACTAAGCTCTGCGAACTCTTGAAATGTAATGCGTAAATGTCTCTCCTAATCACATATGTTTCATGTCGGGACAGATTTGTAGGCATTGTGTCATTATTCTAACTGTTCGACTCGTATTGGGAACGGATGCTTGCAGGCCGAATAAAAACTATAAAAAACCGTTACAACAAAAAATGGTATCCCTGATGGGAGACTGAATTGCCTTCTCAAGCTATCGAAATAATAAGGCAGACTTGGCCATGTCTGGTTCTATTCGGCCACTTCTTGGACCGGCTAAGGCTCGCCTGCAAACATATACAGGGTGTGCCAAAAAAAAACAACCCAGCAGATTTTTCGCTGTAGCAACCGCAAATCTCAACCGATTTGAATGAATACTTTTTTAAATGAAAGATAAATAAATTCTTGACAGATTGATGCAACGTTTATTAATGTATTCTGCTTAGTTCCTGAGATATTCACTCTCAAAATTAAAACTGTGATTTTGGTAGTGAACAAGAGGGAATTTTTCTTTTTCCGCTGCTCTTCGTAATAAAACGGATTCCTGCTACTGCTCATGGCTATTGGAGGCTTTACTGGTGACACATAAACTCGTTCACTTCAACAGTAAAGTGTCATTAGCCCCCAGCAGTAGGAACCTGCTTTACTATGAAGTGCAACGGAATCGCTCTTGTTCTTTGCCAAAATCTGTTGCGACTTTGAGGGCAAATATCTCAAGAACTAAGCAGTGAATCTCAATAAAAATTGCACCAATCTTTGAAGAATTTATCAATCTTTCATTCAAAAAAGGGTTCATTCAAATCGGTTAAGATGCATGGTTGCAAAAGTAAAAAATCTGCTGGGTTTGTTTATCATTCTTGTTCACTGCCAAAATCTCTGTTTTGAATTTGAGGGCAAATATCTCAGGAACTAAGCAGGCTATCTTAATAAGCGATTCATCGGTCTTTCTAGAATTTATTTATCTTTCATTTAAAAAAGGATTCATTCAATTCGGTTGAGATTTGCGGTGGCTACAGCAAAAAATCTGCTGGGTTGTTTTTTTTGGCACACCCTGTATTTTCGACTTGTCTATATATAATCTTTATGATGACAAAAATCTCATAATGAGGATCTGGGTCGCTTCCATGAAATAGAATATTCAACGATTTTCACTCTCAGAAAAATAAGGAAATCTGTGGATCTCATCAAAGATGAACAATGTAAGCGGAGTGACCTAATCGAAGTTCTTGAAGGTCAAGAAGAAAAACAAAAGGAAGAAGAACAAATGAAAAATCGAATCTCTATGAAGAACAAAATAAGCATACATGTACTAGGGGGGGTTGGGCGGTTACCCCCCCCCTGCTGGAAAGGCCAACCCCCCTCCCCGAAACAGGTTAAGGGACCCCTCCCCCGACCAAAAAATACAAGTGGTGGTAGTGGCTCCAGTATTAACAAACTGGGTCAGAAATCACTAATTTTTAGCCTAAAATTCACTTGAAAAGCCTTTGGAAACCGAATTTGGCGTTTCCACTGCTGATATTTATGAAAAATCGGTGTTTTTGGAAGCTCTTTTTGTCATTTTTTGCTTGTTTTTAGCTTTAAAACGCTATTTGGCACAATGCCTACAAATCTGCCCCGACATGAAACATACGTGATTAGGAGAGACATTTAAGCATTACATTTCAAGAGTTCACAGAGCTTAGTGACCAACGTCTCTCGCCTAACACAAAAGCGTCTAATCGGGAACTCTTTTTCAGGTGTTTGATAACTCAACAAAATGTTTTAGTGTGCCAACGTACTCAAGGCCTTAAGAGCCGGTCTCTGGGCCCATCGACCCTTGGTATTGAGAGTTGAAATTTTGACTTTCACCGATTCCGCCCAAATTTGGTGTGGTAGTAGCATCTGATGAGTTATACTGGACCTGCAAAGATTAGTTCGATTCAACGCTCCAGAGTGGAATAATGCGCTCCGGAAATTTTCGCTTCTTAACTATGGGACGAAAAATTTGGAGCTTATTTTCTCGGGAATTAGTACGAGTTGCGAATTAATATTTGGGGTTTTTATTAGTTGCTTGAATGTCTCTCAAACGCACTACTTAGATTTACAAATTTTGAAAAAAAATTTTTTTCGACTCTCTTTGACCCCATAAAACCCCCCAAAATACCCCCCCCCCCAGACTGCGCTTTTTTATTTCAGAACTTTGTAGCGCTATTATTTCTGCATTTATTGGTGTAGCCAAATTTGGCATTTTGGCTGCGGAACAACGTCATTTTTGGCCTCAAAGCAATTTTATCCAGTCAGAAAACTGCACAGGTTGACCCAAAAAATACAGGAATTTACTTCCAGCCTTTGATTGAGAAGTCGGATCTTTTAGGTTTCGGTCTCATTTGAAAGAGCGCGCCCTGGCCGATCGAACAGTTGTGCACACAACGTCGACCTGAAGAAAAGGGGTGGAAGGAGATAGTGCTGAGAGCTACTGTTGCCAAACTGGCAGCAGTAAGGGGAACGGGAAAGCGAAGCAGAACAAGCTGAAGCAGAACGGAAATGGCAAAGCTAAGCGAAACAAGCCGAACCAGAATTCAGATCCTGCCGAGGGCTGCAATCAGTCAGAAAGGACTGATTTGCGAGCACCACCGTGGCTTCAACGTTATCATGTTGGTCAGCGCGTGCGTGTCAAACGCAGCCACACACCGAAGGGTCAAAGTCCCTGGTCGCGCAAGATCCTGATTGTCTCCAAGATGTTGGGCCAGTTCAACTACCGTTTGTCAGATGGCCAGTTGTGGAATGCACGCAACATGCAGAGAGTGCCAGAGACGCCTCGGGCCAAGGAGCCATATGTTGTGGAGACTAGTGCAGTTCCAATGGCTGCCCAACAAGAGCCAGCACAGCGCCGACATCCTCAGCGTCAGCGCAAGGGTGTTGACCGCTATGGAGACTGGGTGTACTGAAGACACCACTTTTAAAAGAAGAGGGTGGTTGATGCGTCCGGCACATATTTGCATAATGCGCCGCCCCTTCTGCTTGCCTTGCTGTAACTGCAAGCGAGCGCACGGCAGCCAAATCCATTCTTAAACTCTCTCTCGCTGCCTACCTGCCGTGCGTCTCGTAATAATCAGTTGCGTGATTAGTTGTATTGTTCGCCTACCTATCTGTGGCGATAAACGTTGCTATCAACCCGATCGTATGTACTGCCGCCTCAACCTTGGCGAGAACAATTAACCCCAAGTAACATACCGGTCAAGCAGCGTCAACAACAACCAACAACCCGCAAATTGGTTAGTATGTATGTATGTATTGAAGAATTTGATAGTTTTGTGTGAGTGTTTGTAGTATCGAGTTACAGTATGTATGTATGTATGTATGTATGTATGTATGTATGTATGTATGTATGTATGTATGTATGTATGTATGTATGTATGTATGTATGTATGTATGTATGTATGTATGTATGTATGTATGTATGTATGTATGTATGTATGTATGTATGTATGTATGTATGTATGTATGTATGTATGTATGTATGTATGTATGTATGTATGTATGTATGTCGCAATTTTTGTTTAGACCATTCATTAGAAACTGCAAGGTCACAGACCAACACAGACAAAAGAGCAAACCCAAGAATGTCTATAAGGTCTAAAAGATCAGTCAAGCAGATCATTCGTCTCTGTTGCAACACAGTTCATCCTCAACAGTTTTGAAGTTCGTGTTCGGAGTTATGCTTCATTCATTGTGCACGACCTTCATCAAACTTTTCATAACCAGGACATTTGGTTCCAGTTGAACCTAATGTTTGGTGCAGACTCACACAGAACCCAGTACACTAGTCTAGACTATTGATTGCTTCTACAGAATCGATTTCTTTCTCATTCTGTCTATGAGCAGGGAGGCTAGGCCAAACGGCCCTGAACAAAAGCGGCAGCGAACTGAAAGTAATTGCAGCCCACTATTTGTTCAATGAATTGCTAGTCCATCATGGTTTAGTTGGCCATTGTGTCTTAGTCCTTGAGGATGATGAGTCCTTCATAAATATCAGCAGTGGAAACGCCAAATTCGGTTTCCAAAGGCTTTTCAAGTGAATTTTAGGCTAAAAATTAGTGATTTCTGACCCAGTTTGTTAATACTGGAGCCACTACCACCACTTGTATTTTTTGGTCGGGGGAGGGGTCCCTTAACCTGTTTCGGGGAGGGGGGTTGGCCTTTCCAGCAGGGGGGTAACCGCCCAACCCCCCCCTAGTACATGTATGCTTATTTTGTTCTTCATAGAGATTCGATTTTTCATTTGTTCTTCTTCCTTTTGTTTTTCTTCTTGACCTTCAAGAACTTCGATTAGGTCACTCCGCTTACATTGTTCATCTTTGATGAGATCCACAGATTTCCTTATTTTTCTGAGAGTGAAAATCGTTGAATATTCTATTTCATGGAAGCGACCCAGATCCTCATTATGAGATTTTTGTCATCATAAAGATTATATATAGACAAGTCGAAAATACAGGGTGTGCCAAAAAAAAACAACCCAGCAGATTTTTTGCTGTAGCCACCGCAAATCTAAACCGAATTGAATGAATCCTTTTTTAAATGAAAGATAAATAAATTCTAGAAAGACCGATGAATCGCTTATTAAGATAGCCTGCTTAGTTCCTGAGATATTTGCCCTCAAATTCAAAACAGAGATTTTGGCAGTGAACAAGAATGATAAACAAACCCAGCAGATTTTTTACTTTTGCAACCATGCATCTTAACCGATTTGAATGAACCCTTTTTTGAATGAAAGATTGATAAATTCTTCAAAGATTGGTGCAATTTTTATTGAGATTCACTGCTTAGTTCTTGAGATATTTGCCCTCAAAGTCGCAACAGATTTTGGCAAAGAACAAGAGCGATTCCGTTGCACTTCATAGTAAAGCAGGTTCCTACTGCTGGGGGCTAATGACACTTTACTGTTGAAGTGAACGAGTTTATGTGTCACCAGTAAAGCCTCCAATAGCCATGAGCAGTAGCAGGAATCCGTTTTATTACGAAGAGCAGCGGAAAAAGAAAAATTCCCTCTTGTTCACTACCAAAATCACAGTTTTAATTTTGAGAGTGAATATCTCAGGAACTAAGCAGAATACATTAATAAACGTTGCATCAATCTGTCAAGAATTTATTTATCTTTCATTTAAAAAAGTATTCATTCAAATCGGTTGAGATTTGCGGTTGCTACAGCGAAAAATCTGCTGGGTTGTTTTTTTTGGCACACCCTGTATATGTTTGCAGGCGAGCCTTAGCCGGTCCAAGAAGTGGCCGAATAGAAGCAGACATGGCCAAGTCTGCCTTATTATTTCGATAGCTTGAGAAGGCAATTCAGTCTCCCATCAGGGATACCATTTTTTGTTGTAACGGTTTTTTATAGTTTTTATTCGGCCTGCAAGCATCCGTTCCCAATACGAGTCGAACAGTTAGAATAATGACACAATGCCTACAAATCTGTCCCGACATGAAACATATGTGATTAGGAGAGACATTTACGCATTACATTTCAAGAGTTCGCAGAGCTTAGTGACCAACAGGCCCGTCTCTCGCCTAAACCAATTGCCTATTCCCTTTGTGGCATTTGTTGACTCTCTGGTCTAGAGATGCGCACAGTTTAGCATAGTGGCCGGAAAATTTTGAAAGGTTGCACAAATTCAAGCCTATGTACGCTGAATATAGTCTAGCAACCGTTGTGTTAATCGGCAATAGTGCGCGTCCTAAATGCGTTTTTTTCCAAAAGTTATTTTCCGAGATGACAGAACAAATTTTTAACAATCGTTTTTTATTGCAGAATTCAACGAAATAGTGTGAGTTTTATTAGGAAATGCACTAATTTCACCCTTTAGAGTAGTAGTTTGATTTTAAAACAACAAAAATACAATAATAAAAGTTGCCTGAAATGGTACCAGCGTTTTTTGCCAAAAACACCTAAGTTATGCCAGTAAAATGCTTGTAAGGCTTCTATTAACGTAAATTCAAAGCACTTGAAGCGAATTTTATCAGTTATTGTGCCTATATCCTTTTTCTGAGCCCCTAGGAAAAAACTGTTTTTTTTTTCGAAAAAAACGAGAAATAAACCGACCCAACAGCCCTGGGGTGAATTCTGCCAACTTTTTTAAAAACGGGCCGGGCCGAAAATTTCGGCCCGAGCGCATCCCTAGTGGGAGGCCCATTTCTGTGCCCCTTTTCCTTCAAAAGTTATAAGCGCTTGACGAAGTGGCGCCCATCATATTTTGGAAAAGTCCTTCGTATGACCCCCTGGACTAGTCTAAGCGCTTGAGGCTGTGTATGGCAGAGATAGCAGGTACATAGTTGCAGGCACGAACCGTAAAGCGGCGGCGCCGGCAGCTAAGCGAGGGAAGAAAGACCCATGGGAGAGCGACTCGGACGTATCAGATGACGAATGGGTCTAGTGGAACGCCTCGTTCAGCGGCAACACCAATGAAATTGACCAGACAATGAATTTCCGCTCGGGATGATTGCTAATTATCTCAAGCAGGTGACCTTTTTAGTATCTTTAGTATTATTTTGGTAGTTGATTTTCATTTTACTATCTGCTAAATTTATCTACAATCGAACTCTTGAACATCAATATAATTATTGTTTTAGTACTATTTGCTAATATTTTTAGTAAAAATTTTTTACTAATTTTACTATTACAGGTCTGGGAAAAAGATCAGAAGTTTGAACTCCTGTCATCCCCCTAGCTGATCCGGAACCCCAGGCATCAGGATTTTCTTGCCGATTATCAGATCACGTACAGATTGATGGCAAGCACGCTTGACAGTGATACTGTACTTGGGGACATATAATCACTACTATGTGAAGCTTTCAGTGTATGTTTATGTAACACCTTACGCAAAAGTGGACTCAACAAGTGCAGTTTGTCTTCCCTGGTTTCCGTTGGTAGGCGTAATCCTTCAGTATACTGTTTTGTCAACATCCTGCTTACTTATACATGTAATTTGACAAACCATGCATCCGAGCATTAAGCTGAGCATATGACAGAAAAGGGCTAACAACAGAAAGCACTAATTTTCTTTCAATTGCTCATTGGCTGCAGAAAATGCTAAATACCAACCAATTTGCGTTTGTAGGTTGTAGCTAGTAGTTAGTTATTCACAAAAATACCTGAACAGACGGCATAAAGGACAAATGTTTACATAACGATATTACACAGGAGTTTGCAAATTTTTTTATTAAAAAGCGCGAGTGGAACAAATCTACAACACATATGGAGCCGTTCGATTCGGGAATAGTTTAATAGATTTATCACTTGGCTCACTTGAACCAAATCCTGGTAATGACGTTCAGCTGGTCCCAAGTGTCAAACTGAACAGAACTGTGCCAGCTCATCTCAACATCCAGGTTGTTAAGGTGCATGAATGCCAAGAACACGGTAAAAGTAAGCTTTTCTGTATTAAAGTAAGACTTAAATAACAGTTCTCAATGGATAAATTGTGTAAAGTGCACAGAAACGCCACCCGTGACTCTTCATCTGACACTATGTGTTTCTTTATCTATGTGTGTACTGTGTACACGTGTATTATTTCGGCGCCCGTCTCAATCTGTTTCGTGCTGCTCTCTGTGTATTCGTGCTAAGACCACGCGCGCGGCGCGGTGGCAGCCATGTTGGATATTTGAATTGGTCGGCCATATTGGCTCGATTATTGTCTAGTGTGTGAGGTTAGCGACTGGTCGGGTGCCTTCTGCCGTATCGGTGTTGATAAAAGGTGATGTAATCCCAGTGGCTGTTATGCGTAATTCTGGTGTTCGCCAATCCACCAGCGTTCAGCTAGTGCGTAAGACCGACCTTTTACTATTTTCTCGCTCGCTACACAATCATTTCTTTTGCTCATAATTGCCGACGTTCTTCCGGCATTCTCCTTGGTTTGGCCAAGTGTCTTTTATCAGCTGGTAACCTCCCATAGTGGATGCCGCTGAGCTATTCTTTCATCAGTTGGTGACTTCCCACAGTGGACGCCACTGATCCTTTTCTTCTTTTCTTGCCGTGACTTGTAATCCGGCCTGTCTATAACTAATTCGTTATTCTTTCAACTACCGTGCTAACAGCCCGGTACCTCCTACGACTCACTTTCACTGCCTGGTTGTATTAACAACCCGGCTATTCTACGCTCATCTGCCTGGCTGTACTTCTTAACAGCCCGGCCATTCAACGTCTTCTTGCCTGGCTAGTTATTAACAGCCCGGCCAAAACTACAATTCAACCACCAGCAGCTCTAACGGCCACTCCGTATCGTCGGTGTCGGATTCTGTCCAGCTATAATAAAAGCGGCGCAGTGCATTTGGAGGTTCCGAACCGAGATGACGAATTGTAAGAGAAAACAAGAGCGGTCGATACCAGCAGATGTCTAGTCAATTGTCCAAACAGACCATGAAGAAAACGCCTGAAATAGAAGGTTCTCTGTCGTCTGCCAATGCTGACAGCGCTAAAGGCAAGAAAGGTGGTCAATCACCGCAGCCGCTAAGTCGTACACAGCAGCGCCGACAGAGAAAATCTCAAACTCGGCCATCTTCCGTGTCTATGGACAAACTAGCAGCTGACGAAGACCAATTCGAGTTCTCTGACAATGACGCCGTCAATATGGAAGAGACGCCCGAGCTGCAAGTGAAAATCGTAGAAAGCAGTGAACTGACCGATGCTTTCGGTCCAGCAACGCGAGCGCCGCAGCGCCAATTGAACCTTGATGAAAGCTTGTCTGCAACTCAGCGACAGGCCGTAGTGACCGCTGACCAAGACAAAGCACCACTTTCTTACCTGCTGGAGGATAGCTCTTTTATACAAATGGTAGCAGAACTCCTAAAAGAAGAAATGGCGGAAATGCTCAAAGAACAAACACCGGCCATGCCGTCTGAGCCGGTTTGCGAGAAGCAGGATGCGATGTTGGTGGCTAACATGTCTGCTAAATTGCCGCCAAATTCGATCACTGCCAGTGTCAGTTGTGCTACCGAAAAATCTACAGAACCGTTGGCGGCCTACTGTTCTAAACCGGCCACTCTAACAGAGCCGGAAAACGTGGCTTCTCAAAACAATGGCGTGCCTGCCAGTGAGAATCAACTGACACAAAACGGTTTCGAGATGGTGCTTAAAAAACACCATCAGACCTACAGAAGAACAGTTCCACAGAAACCATCCACAGAGTTGGCAGCGGCAGACAGTAAACATGCCGCCAAACTGGAACCACAACCGATTGACTGCCGTTTACAATGGAACAAAACGGTGGCTAGCATTCGGCAGATGATGGAACGTATCGATTGGTATCATGATGAGCTGTATCGGTACGACTGTCAAATTGCAGCTCAGTGCGGTAAACCAATGCCGCCACAGATGCAACCACCGGCACCTTCACCTGTCACGGCTCAGGCACGTGCGGAAGCGTTAGTTGACCGCACTCGTTCGTTAGCACACTGGCGGCGGGTTTTGGCTACCGTTGTCACTTGGGCGTCTGAGTTGGAAGATGAGCTAGTCACTTTGGAACAGTGTTACAACAAACAACAGACTGCCTTAGCCAAATTAACGAGCAGTTCCGAGATTGCGACGGTAAACTCAGTGCCGTTGCTAGATCAACTGGATTCCAATGAGACACTTGTTCTGACCAGAGAGGTGACTGCCACTGCCATCCCTACTGACGAGGTGATTGTGGTGCGAATGGCTGCTCAAATTGCCTCCGATCAAACACAGAGGTTGTCGGTGCACACGGAACAAGTACACCGAATGGTGCAGCAGGCAAAAGAAGACGTTCATAACCTGCCGGTTCAACTGAGTGCTGCTGGACTGCAGGAACTGCGTGATCGTTGCCTGGCTAGAATAGACACGGTTATTCAGCCCGGTGCCATTCATCCCAACGACACTCTCCACGACCTGCAAGAATGTGTCAAATTCGAAATCGGTCAGTATGAAGCCAAAGCCAAGCAGTCTCTCTCCTTCGTGGACAGAACTAATCATTTAACTGACCCGGTTTTGAGGAGCAATCCGCAAATCGTGTCAATGGACAACTTTTTCTCTCATACTGGGCGACCGCCGGACGAACCACTGGTACAAACCGGCCCCACTACAACCAATCGAGAAATGCCAGCGACCAAGGAAGTGGGACTGGAAGGAGACATTTCACCTCAGCGCGGAGAACCACTTTATGACGCTCCCAGTCCACCACCGGCTCAGGACGTGACGATACAAACAGCACCACCTATTCCGGGACAGGACGTACCACATATTCAACTAGTTGGTGGCCAGGCTCAACCAACAGGTATTCCAATTGTTCAATTGCAAGCTATTCTTCAGAGCTTGATGCAAAAAGCCAACTTGGATGCTGAGGCGCAACAACAGCTCAACGCGGTATTGAATGTGCCGCCTGATTCTCCATCAATGGATTCAGTTGCCACGTTCCACTCTGAAGTGCAAATGATGGAAGTGGATCAATCTACAGGGGAAAAAAAAACTTTTTGAAAACATGTTTTTTTTTAAAGATAAATAAATTATGGGAATTATTTTTTGTTAGGTTTTCAAAAAATATGTGGGGAAGGTTTTTTTCGTGTAAGGGGGGGTGGGGTGAGAAGTAAGAGAGATGTTTTGAGTTTTTCTTGGAAAAATGAAAGAAAAAATTGAATTTAAGATTTATATCTTTCAAATTCATAGTGGTGAGGTAAAGGGTTGTTTTGTGGTTTTTTATTTGTTTATGGGAGAAAATTTAATTTTGTTTTTGTTTTTTTTTTTTTTTTTTTTATTTTTTTATTTTGTTTGGGGCTGACGAACGGTGTTTTATTAACGTACCGGCACCTCCGCCTGTACAGTCGTCAGTGCAATTCAACCAACTCATGCAACGTGTTGACGTAGAACTCACGGCAGTACGTACCGACAACCAGTACTTACCGCCAGCGCAGCCAGTGCCGTTCTTCCTTCCACTATGCTGCCAACCCTACACAATGCTGGAGTACATGCACGGTGGGCTGCCTACTCGAGCTTCTGACGGCAACGAAGTGGTCGATGTTTATCTCTTAACACGACCGCCACCCCGACCATTCATTCTGAGGCCGAACTTGTTTCCATCTGGCCAGCAACGCTGCGATTTTCTGTGGCCGGACTCAATGAAGGTGTTCCCCAAGTTCTGGACTGGAGTGCCAATTCGGGTGCCTAACAACCCGGACCTCAACTTTGATGGCACACACGCTTTGCCAGTGGCACTGTGCCCCTACACTGAGTGTGGCAAAACCAATGCCACCTTGCTATTGCACTGCTACCAACTGCTGAACACTATGGGTCTGACCAACAAAGTTACCATGCCGGCAGTGGGTGAACCAACCCACCTTCTCTACGACACGGTTTATGTCATTTGGACTGAGCTTGTCATAATGGTCAACAACTATGAAACTCCACCTACCGGACCACAACACTTGCACAATTTACCACCGGTCTTGTTACAGACCGGCTTTCTCAAATTGTGGAAGCAGTTCCTGAGCAATGCCATGCTGGGTCTGCCCAACTTCAACAAGCTGTCACCAGACTCCTGGAAGATCTGCCATCGCACACTCACCGCCGGCATCCTCAACGCTCAAAACCTTGTATCGGTGTTCACGCAAGATCAAATCTCCCACCTACCCCAGTACAGACAAACTGAAATCAACACCATCACGCCACAGCATCACTGGTTGATGTGGGATCCCACCTTCGCTCTGTCAGGATCGGCCGGCGAGTGCGTACGTCTGATTGGGTTCGCGGGAGCTCACCGCTAAGGAGGGGGCAATGCACAGAAACGCCACCCGTGACTCTTCATCTGACACTACGTGTTTCTTTATCTATGTGTGTACTGTGTACACGTGTATTATTTCGGCGCCCGTCTCAATCTGTTTCGTGCTGCTCTCTGTGTATTCGTGCTAAGACCACGCGCGCGGCGCGGTGGCAGCCATGTTGGATATTTGAATTGGTCGGCCATATTGGCTCGATTATTGTCTAGTGTGTGAGGTTAGCGACTGGTCGGGTGCCTTCTGCCGTATCGGTGTTGATAAAAGGTGATGTAATCCCAGTGGCTGTTATGCGTAATTCTGGTGTTCGCCAATCCACCAGCGTTCAGCTAGTGCGTAAGACCGACCTTTTACTATTTTCTCGCTCGCTACACAATCATTTCTTTTGCTCATAATTGCCGACGTTCTTCCGGCATTCTCCTTGGTTTGGCCAAGTGTCTTTTATCAGCTGGTAACCTCCCATAGTGGATGCCGCTGAGCTATTCTTTCATCAGTTGGTGACTTCCCACAGTGGACGCCACTGATCCTTTTCTTCTTTTCTTGCCGTGACTTGTAATCCGGCCTGTCTATAACTAATTCGTTATTCTTTCAACTACCGTGCTAACAGCCCGGTACCTCCTACGACTCACTTTCACTGCCTGGTTGTATTAACAACCCGGCTATTCTACCCTCATCTGCCTGGCTGTACTTCTTAACAGCCCGGCCATTCAACGTCTTCTTGCCTGGCTAGTTATTAACAGCCCGGCCAAAACTACAATTCAACCACCAGCAGCTCTAACGGCCACTCCGTATCGTCGGTGTCGGATTCTGTCCAGCTATAATAAAAGCGGCGCAGTGCAAAAGCACGAATATATCGGTAACACTAGCCTGTTTTGATCATTGTAAGCTATGTGTAATATCGTTATGTAAACGTGTACCTTTATGCAGTTTTTTTGTGGGGGGGAGGCACACACAAACACTTTTATTTTTTTTTGGGGTGGTTGTTTCCGCTCACACAACACAACTTGACTAGGGGTTTATGGGTAACAAAACAACACAACCAAACGAGTGTGAAACAATACAGACAATAATCCTTCCACTCAAAGAAAGGCTGACTTGAGAGGCAACATCTGTGTGCTAGATGCGGTCGAATTTGGCTGTGTACTTTCACTTTTAACACCCCCAGCCTGCTCAGAACATTAAGAACACAGTTTAAGAAAATGCCTTGATGTGCCAGTGTTTCCTAAACAGTGTCAATGCATGAAAAACTTGATACAGACCCACATGGTAAAACCGCATCCACTGTATGACCGGTTAATAGGGGAGCCATTTCTTTAGACGCGCGCAGCAGTATGGACCCACCTTTTGTCCGATCATACAAAGGAGAGGGCACAGATCTATGCGCCAGTTCTGTGGCATTTAACTAACGCCCCTGGCAACATCGGCACGTCTGATGGAATCTTGGCGCGGTATGCGGCCGTTTTGAACTCTTAAATTTAGGTATTATTATTTTGTACAAAAATTTCTATTCAGATTAGTACTGTACAACCTGTCCACTAACCTATCAAAATGCAAATCAATCTCACTCTGTTGTAGCACTGGTAAAATGTGTACTTTTTCAGCTGCGGAGTATTTCGACCGACTGTCAGCTGGTCAACCGGGGAAACATTATGAGGCAGCTGGCTGACCACGGTATCGTGCGATATCGGGTGGACTACTTCGGAGGTTCCTACCTTTACGTCTCACTCGAACCGCGATGCTGGCTGGAGCAGCGCTTCGGTGGTGGCGACTTTGAAGCAGCAGTGGGTGAATTAGAGTCGTCGGTCGGCCATCGGGTGCTCTTTCACGATCTACTCTACAGGGAAGACTTTGAGATCAGACACCTAACGCTGCCCGACTTCGTGGACAAGGTGGTTGGGCCGTTTTGATTTCAGCGGTTCCAGCCCTACTCTTGGCAGTACATTTCTGTGATTCTCGGAGCTTGTCACTGTTGCGGCGGCCGTTCTCTTCGGCCATTGGGCCAACAACCTTCTTGCTATAGCCAGTTGTTGGAACCTGTTCATTTGCGCTCCCAGAAATCGCCAGTTCTCACTTTCTATTCTCTGGACTGATTTGGGCAGCAAAGCGCGCTTCTGGTTTCGTTCTGGGCAGCTCGACTTTTGAACTGTTTTACGTTCGCCCTACCGGTCACCACTGACATTCTGGACACTCTCTGAGGACACCACGGACACTGTAATAACAACTTGTTTCTGTATTCTTAATTTTTACTGTGTACTTCATGTTCGTGTCTTTATTTTGAGTAGCTGAGTTGTGCACTGTGTTGCAAAGTTTTTTCGCGTTTTTCTACTGTTAGGCGTGGCAATCCACCAGTCTGTCGCTTCGATTATGCCAGGCGATCGGGGCGATCGCTTTTGTAGGACGGGCGAGTGTAACGAATTTTGAATTCTTACTATGTAGTTATCTAATCGTGCCTATTATTAAGCGTACGAATGTACCTGTTATTGGTATCGATTGGTATAATTTGGCGCTGGCCCGGCGCGTCTGTTTAAGCCATGCCGTGAGGTCGCGTCGTTGGCTCAGTGGGTAGCTCGCTGCCTCTGAGTCACGGCGGTCACTGCATCCCTAGCGGTTGTAGTGGTTCATCCATGCTGGGGAGCCCTCGGCCGTCGGGAGCTGTCAGCGTCATGGCATCGACACGCCGGCCGCCCTCCTGGTGACCGGCACCCAGCAGCATGGCTAGGAGTGGCTGGCAGTGAAAGAAGGGCAACGTCCGAGATGATGAATCACGGGGAAGCGAAATGGACCTCGAGTCTGATCGCAGGCCGTAAGGCCCCCCGCACATCGGAAGCCATGCCGCCTGGTAAAAGGAGTCAAGCTAGCGCCGTGCTGGAGACCGGTTGGTTAACGCTTGGAATAAAGCTGAGATCAGCCTCTCGGCTAATGGTCTAACCTCGCTTGTGTCATAGATTGTGCTTTGGGGTGTCGTGGACTGTTGCCCCGCCCCATTCGCAATCTGTGGCTGGTTTAGCTTTTCTTCTTTGCGGCTTTGTTACTTAGCAATTGTTTCGTTGTTACTTTTTAGTAAAGTCAGCTTAGTAAATCTAGCTCTCAATAAAACTAACCGTTCGTACCATTGAATTTCGAACCCTAAACGGCTGACTGAAATATGCCAGCCGTAACCGACCTATTTCCTCAGACAATTTCAATTTGTAGTCTTAGGTTGTAGTTACAAATTTTCGCGAAAATAATTTGTAGTCTTAGTTTGTAGTTGTCAAATTCAGGTTCCAAGAATATGTAGTTTTAGTTTGTAGTCAATTTGTAGTCAGGTTACCAAACGTCAGAAATTCGATAGTACTGCAAATTTTTGCCAATTGGACAATCAGTCATAGAAATGCTTTGCAAAAATAATAACGGGAAGCTTGCTAGCTGTTTTTTCTGTAAAAAATCGTCGTTTCTAATCGATATTTCTGGAAACAAACAGACGGAATTCAATGTTTAACAGAACTCCAATGCTGAACATTTGGCATTTTTTAAAAACAGCTACTATTATGACTGCAGCTACCACCTTATAAATGCCTTCATAAGCGACGTGTCTGTGAGCGGCAGTTAGAAGCAGAGTGAAAAGTTTTTACAAGTCAAAGGCAGTAGAGAATACCGTAGCTACAGTACAGTCTGTATACCGTAGCACAGCGCACATAAGCGAACTTAGCCGCGACAGCACCACCAAGTCTTATATGCTACATACTGTAAATAAGTGTCCGACTGAATGAATAAGTTAAAGCTAACGGCAAATTTAAAGTAACCAACGTAAAATAGTGCAAGTAAAGGAATCGAGAAAGCTCCGCTTTTCACACAACGTCTAACGCAGACTAGCCTTTTTCACATCACGCGTCATCACAACTGGCCGTGCCCGTGTAAGCTAATTTACATGTTCCCCTGCCGCTGTGCCCTCTGCGCCTCTGAACGGTACGAAAACGGATCTAAAACAAAAACAAAGACATGTATAAAAGCATATACGTAATCAGACAGACAGACAGGCAGTCGCACTTAACTTGTATTTTTATACCAGCTGACGGTCTCCCAAATTTTGTCACTCGCAAAAAATGTCACTAGATTTTCGGAGGGGGGTCGGCGTGGCTGGGGGGTAGCGCCTACCGACGAGGGGGCTATGGCCAAGGTCCCGATATTGTGTTTGGAAATTTTAAAATTTTGGACTCCGCAGGCAAAACGCCTAACCATCCCTACTTGAACCTGTCACATACATGTATGGGGTTGGGCTCTGGACCAGAAAATGACAATTTTGGACAAAAATTCGCTGAGAAGCGTAAACAATTTGCACTGAAATACAGCTAGAAGAATCCTGCTTCTTACTCTTTAACAGACAAATAAGAAGTTTTCTGTCTCAAATTCAAATACTAGGTGGGCTGTTTATCTAACGTCGGTTTGGTCTTGCAGTAATTTTTGCGTTCGTCAAGGGGCTGTTTTCCCAAATACAGTATAGATAAAAAAATGTCCCATCGCTTTTTCGGCCTTCACTCAAACGTTTCGTTCTCAGTCACTTCTTTACCGATTTGGCTCAAATTTTCAGCAAAAATTAACAACATGGTTGGCTAAATATTCTGCAAGTTTAGTGCCAAAATTCCGACTCATACTGGTTTTATGACCCGAAAACTAGGAATGAGGGTGGTCCACGCAAATTTATTTTTTTTCGGTAATACAAGGAGTACAGTCCTGAAACTTGCAGGAATGATTGGTGTTGCTATTGGGCATAACATACTAAGCGGGCAGCCCTGTAGCTCAAAGGGCACTAAAATGGGGGAATTTCAAAAACATGAGTGAAAATCCCATAGTTAAGAAATCTGCACCTTCTAGAATCAAAGCACTGAATCTGTTGTTAATCAACACAGATTGTAGCAGGAAGTTCGACAAATAAATGAACCTGATATTTATGCCCTGTTCCACACCATAGTAACCATCCCTGCAGCGTTTTTTGAAAATTGAAAATCTTTAGAATCGTCATTTTGCCGGTTTTACGAAGAAAAGTCATATTTCGTCATGTTTTTGAAATTCCCCCATTTTAGTGCCCTTTGAGCTACAGGGCTGCCCGCTTAGTATGTTATGCCCAATAGCAACACCAATCAGTCCTGCAAGTTTCAGGACTGTACTCCTTGTGTTACCGAAAAAAATTAAATTTGCGTGGACCACCCTCATTCCTAGTTTTCGGGTCATAAAACTAGTATGAGTCGGAATTTTGGCACCGCAGTTGCAGAATATTTAGCCAACCATGTTGTTAATTTTTGCTGAAAATTTGAGCCAAATCGGTAAAGAAGTGACTGAGAACGAAACGTTTGAGTGAAGGTCGAAAAAGCGATGGGACATTTTTTTTATCTATACTGTATATAAATACCCCTAGGGGATGCATCAGTATAGGGCACGCTCCGGAGGGCCTGTTTTGAAAACATAAAAATACCCCTAGGGGACGCATCGGTATAGGGCACGCTCCTGGAGGGCTGTTTTCCAAATATAAAAATACCCTAGACACGCATCAGTACAGGACACGCTCCTGAGGGTTTGTTTTCCAAATATAAAAATACCCCTAGGGGTATGCATCAGTATAGGGCACGTTCCGGAGTCGTATAGTCATAAGAAAGTTAATTAATTAATATCTAGTCCATTTCTGACCTTCCCTGATTCCCCCCCCCCCCAGCTACACCTAACCCTGTCCAACTTTCGTTCGTTACTGGACTACCTTCCATGCCTGTTTGCGTTGGAATATGCAACTCAAATTTGGGCAAAACATACCTATCACACTTATGAATAAACGCTGAAAATTTGAAGGAATTCCATGGACATATAAATGAAAATCCATGGACATATAAATGAAAACGAATTATTTGAAGTTAACTCGAATATGCGATTACAGGTTTTTTCCGCTTTTGTACCATATTTATTGACTACACACGTTAAGCCTGAGCAGGAATCACCTTACATTGATCGGCTCTTTAGACGAAATTATCCAACTGATGCTTTTGTTCAGCATTATATGGCACCTACAGTAGCAGTTGGCCAACTCTGTTCGCCTGGCACCCAACTACACAACTGTGACACCAAAGCGCGTGTACTCTGCTGCATATCTAAATGAAAATTTATTCAATAACAAAATTTCGCTCGTTCTCATTCAGTTAACAGTTTTTTGTAAGTTGTGTGCAGCATTTCTTCCATTTTAACGTCGTGCTTTCCAAAATCATTAGAATAAAAAATTTATTCAGATTCACTGCAGTTACCATCTCACATTTTATCATTTTCGCTCTTTTCTAGCGCCTCCTCCATCTGCCTAGCCACCTCCAACTCCGCCTCGTGCTCTTTTTCGAAACAGGCCTCCATTGCCTCTTCGCGTTTGCTTTCGTGATGCAGCTCTTCCAACACTTCTTTCATTTCATTGTCACTTGGTATATCGCTGTTTTCTCGCTTTAACGTTTGTTGGCTTGACGATGACATGTTCCTGTGATGCAGCAAACTCTCTGATAGTTTATTACCATTCTACTAATGCAACATAAAGTGATCAGACATTTTGCGAATGTTTTTTCTACTAGACCATTTGGGTTCTTCGATTCCCAATCGTTTCAGTTTTTGTCCCAAATTTCGATGCTTAGATCTTCTTAAAACCGGTGGATTGGTTTGTTGTGGATTCGCAAAAACACCCCGCTCAACAAGTTCTGCGAACGCTCGTGCCAATGCTCTGGTTCGTTCTTGTTTATCCTTTTCCGTTATAAATTCTGTGACTGGTTTTTGAAGTATGCCTCGCTCTTGCAATTTTTGGCCCACTCGGTCCAGAAGAGCGACCTGCTGCTCAAAGAAGTTCGCCATTTCTCTAAAGTATTTTCGTTGTTTTACACTAAATGTAGTTTCGGTTGCAATCGCATGTATTATGTTTACCACGATTTTAGCCAAAATATTGCAATGCAAATCGACAAAAATGTAGAGATAAAAAAAGCAAATTCAAAGTTTTATTTCCTATTCAAACAGGTTCGATTTCATTTTTTCGGCAGTGCTTGTTTCGGTTCAGTATCTATCTAGTACAGTTGTCTGCATATATACATATACATATACATTGTTTGCATAATATACATTGTTTTTCGTTTTCATATATACATATACAGGGTGGCCCATTTATCTATTCCCGGTTTCATATAACCATAACTTTTTTCCAGTCAGATCGATTTTATTAAAATTTTACATACAAATGTCTTAACACTTCAAATTTTTACAGTTAAAATTTAAAATTAATCCTTCACTCTGGTCGCTAGTTATGCGTCTCCACGTGGCCGCCACTTGTTTCGATCACTTTCTCCAGCCTCAGTCGGTACTCCAGCATAGTCTTCTGCCGCATCTCGACCGTAATCTCTTCAAAGGCCATCCTGATGCGCTCTTTCAGTTCTGGAGTGTCAGCCGGTCGCGTAGCATAGACTTTTGACTTGATAAAGCTCCATAAGAAAAAGTCGCCGGGCGTTAAGTCTGGGCTGCGTGGTGGCTGGCCAGGGCATGTTGGGGATCTGCGGCCCATCCAGCGGTTTGGGAACCACTCGTTGAGCCATGCACGCACCGCCAGGCCCCAGTGGGAGGCATCGATACAAAAATTGTCATCAGAAGGCAGAAAAAAACAAATCGCCAGCCTCGTTCTGTACTATGAGTATAATTCACAGTGCAATAACGAACTTTTGAAAAGTTTACTGTTATTCAGACATTTCATGTCAGAACGCGCTAAAATTTTAACAGTAAAAACTTGAAGTATCAGGGCGTATCTATACAAAAGTTCAGCAAAATCGGTATGTGTAGGAAAAAGTTATGTCCTAATGAAACTGGGAATAGATAAATGGCCCACCCTGTACATATACATATGTATTCGATTTTCCAATATGTTGTATACATATGCAAACGAACCTAATATGCAAACGGTTTGTATATTTCCGTTTGCATATTTCTAGTGATAGTATGCAGTGCTAACTTATGATTATTATCTTTGCTAAAACGAACGTGCTGTACCAAAATTTCGTTCTCATAGCCTTCTCTTCCACCTGGCTATCAGAAGTTTGGTATTTGCGTTTTGGATACATGTAAGTCTAATTAATCTACTTGCTACAAAATACAGTACAGTGTTGGCCAAAAAAGACCGCCTAACCACTTTTCCAGTTTTTCGAATAATTTCAAATGGCCACCATTCTGTCAATTTTCAACGGAATGAAACGATTTTCCTCACGGTTATTATTATTTGTTAAGAGTTTGTTTTGGTCAAGTTCTAGCCTGGTAGCCTATATAGCCTCGAGTTAAGCCATTCCGAAATTAACGGACCCCAATTTTCAGATATCGGTTCTAACATAAATATCTCACGGACCCTTCATGGGATCTTTCCCAAATTTTTCAGGTTAACCAATCTTTATATAGGCTTGAGAACCCAAGGAGCGCAGCTTTCTAACACAACCGGTTAAAATCTGCCGGATTTTTAGTTTCAGTCAATGTGAAATATTTTAACTGATTGTGTTAGACAGCTGCGCTTCTTGGGTTCCTAAGTCCGTATAAAGATTGGTTAACCTGCAAAATTTGGGAAAGATCCGATGAAGGGTTCGTGAGATATTTACATTCAAAATTGACGTCTGAAAATTCGGGTCCATTGATTTCGGAACTAACACAACTCAAGGCTAACGTAATACCGAATAGGCTTGGGCATAACTCAAGGCTAGCAGGCTAGGACTTGGCCAAAATAAACTCATACGAAATAATAATAATCGTGCCAAAAATCTTTTCATTCGGTTGAAAATTGACAGAATGGGGGCCATTTTAAATTATTCAGCAAACTCGAAAAAAGGCAGACGGTCTTTTTTATGGCCAAAACTGTATGTTTGTTAGACTAGGCCACTGTTTGGTGTGAGGAAATGAAGCGCATATGTAATGTTTTTTTACTTGTGTTTTGCTCTATTGTTGGTTTTGCATTGAAACTGTGTAAAATAGGTACTGTAGGCTAGACTTAGAATTCGCTCGGGTGTCATCGCAAGGATCAGGGTGACCTGTCAATGCTGGCCTAGGCCATGGCTGGCTTCCTCTCATTCTGTTCTGTCTGCTCATCATCAACTCTGTTCTGCGACTGCTCAGCCAAACTCTTTTCAATGTTATTCCACTATCAGCTGCAACAACTGTTTCTTACATTATTCTGACTGTCTTCCATTCTCTACACCAAATTTTACTGCAATCTGCTACGTACTGCTAATGACAAAACTGTAGCACCCAGTTGGGCCGTTTTGATTTCAGCGGTTCCAGCCCTACTCTTGGCAGTACATTTCTGTGACTCTTGGAGCTTGTCACTGTTGCGGCGGCCGTTCTCTTCGGCCATTGGGCCAACAACCTTCTTGCTATAGCCAGTTGTTGGAACCTGTTCATTTGCGCTCCCAGAAATCGCCAGTTCTCACTTTCTATTCTCTGGACTGATTTGGGCAGCAAAGCGCGCTTCTGATTTCGTTCTGGGCAGCTCGACTTTTGAACTGTTTTACGTTCGCCCTACCGGTCACCACTGACATTCTGGACACTCTCTGAGGACACCACGGACACTGTAATAACAACTTGTTTCTGTATTCTTAATTTTTACTGTGTACTTCATGTTCGTGTCTTTATTTTGAGTAGCTGAGTTGTGCACTGTGTTGCAAAGTTTTTTCGCGTTTTTCTACTGTTAGGCGTGGCAATCCACCAGTCTGTCGCTTCGATTATGCCAGGCGATCGGGGCGATCGCTTTTGTAGGACGGGCGAGTGTAACGAATTTTGTATTCTTACTATGTAGTTATCTAATCGTGCCTATTATTAAGCGTACGAATGTACCTGTTATTGGTATCGATTGGTATAATTTGGCGCTGGCCTGGCGCGTCTGTTTAAGCCATGCCGTGAGGTCGCCTCGTTGGCTCAGTGGGTAGCTCGCTGCCTCTGAGTAGGGCCCGACCGGATACAAATTTCTACCGGATCCGGATATGCCCATATCCGGCCGGATCCGGATATGCCGGATATCATTGATCAACTTAAAATTTTTCACAATGCAATAAACCACGTTCAGGGTGTCTCAAAAAATGATCACATTTCTTTTTACTGCCATTTCCGCAAATTTTGACCAAATAGACCGAAATTTGGACTATAGGTGCCAAAATTCGGGGAATTTTATGTGTTAAAGTTTGGTGCACTAGGCTTGAGTAATTCTCGAGAAATTTCAAAAAAAGTGAAAGTTGGTAATTTCAATAGCGAAAGCCGGTCACCGAAAAAACGTTATATTACATTATCGCCTAAACTCTAACGATAGCGTTGGAGTTCATGCGTCAATTTTTTACACACGAATTACCCTGAACTTCTGCGTTTACACTCCAAATTTCATCCAATTCCGACAAAAATTAGGAAAGATACAGGAAAAGGAAATGTTTCCATTTTTCGCTGACCGGCTTTCACTATTGCAATTACCAAATTTCCTAATTTCTGTTAATACTATACTGATACTGAGAATGCCTTAAAAAGCGTCTTTCAAGCTAATTTTGTTCAAATTTTCTCGCCCTGATTGGGCCGTGGCTCAACCAGAGATCTAAGAATTTAATACTTCCTTTTGCAAAATCCTGAGCAAGCCAATAAGTAAGGGGAAGACAAATAGGGACATATTGTACAGGTAAAAAGGGTTTACGAGAAGCCTTACTCTAAGTGGCAAAGATAAACCACCAGTGATGTACAATGTATGTGGTGCAAAGCGATTCCGCACTCTGGTGATATTTTGAGAGTGGGTTTTTAGCATTTTGTGCAGTTAAATAGCGAAAAATATCCTAAAATGACTGGAACTAATCTAATTTTATGTTCAAATACGTAAAACATCACGTTTTCTCATCTGTGACTGATATCCGGCATATCCGGCAGGTAATATCCGGATCCGGTACCGGATCCGGATATCCGGTCGGGCCCTACCTCTGAGTCACGGCGGTCACTGCATCCCTAGCGGTTGTAGTGGTTCATCCATGCTGGGGAGCCCTCGGCCGTCCGGAGCTGTCAGCGTCATGGCATCAACACGCCGGCCGCCCTCCTGGTGACCGGCACCCAGCAGCATGGCTAGGAGTGGCTGGCAGTGAAAGAAGGGCAACGTCCGAGATGACGAATCACGGGGAAGCGAAATGGATCTCGAGTCTGATCGCAGGCCATAAGGCACATCGGAAATTCGCAATCTGTGGCTGGTTTAGCTTTTCTTCTTTGCGGCTTTGTTACTTAGCAATTGTTTCGTTGTTACTTTTTAGTAAAGTCAGCTTAGTAAATCTAGCTCTCAATAAAACTAACCGTTCGTACCGTTGAATTTCGAACCCTAAACGGCTGACTGAAATATGCCAGCCGTAACCGACCTATTTCCTCAGACAATTTCAATTTGTAGTCTTAGGTTGTAGTTAAAAATTTTCGCGAAAATAATTTGTAGTCTTAGTTTGTAGTTGTCAAATTCAGGTTCCAAGAATATGTAGTTTTAGTTTGTAGTCAATTTGTAGTCAGGTTACCAAACGTCAGAAATTCGATAGTACTGCAAATTTTTGCCAATTGAACAATCAGTCATAGAAATGCTTTGCAAAAATATTAACGGGAAGCTTGCTAGCTGTTTTTTCTGTAAAAAATCGTCGTTTCTAATCGATATTTCTGGAAACAAACAGACGGAATTCAATGTTTAACAGAACTCCAATGCTGAACATTTGGCATTTTTTAAAAACAGCTACTATTATGACTGCAGCTACCACCTTATAAATGCCTTCATAAGCGACGTGTCTGTGAGCGGCAGTTAGAAGCAGAGTGAAAAGTTTTTACTAGTCAAAGGCAGTAGAGAATACCGTAGCTACAGTACAGTCTGTATACCGTAGCACTGCGCACATAAGCGAACTTAGCCGCGACAGCACCACCAAGTCTTATATACTACATACTGTAAATAAGTGTCCGACTGAATGAATAAGTTAAAGCTAACGGCAAATTTAAAGTAACCAACGTAAAATAGTGCAAGTAAAGGAATCGAGAAAGCTCCGCTTTTCACACAACGTCTAACGCAGACTAGCCTTTTTCACATCACGCGTCATCACAACTGGCCGTGCCCGTGTAAGCTAATTTACATGTTCCCCTGCCGCTGTGCTCTCTGCGCCTCTGAACGGTACGAAAACGGATCTAAAACAAAAACAAAGACATGTATAAAAGCATATAATCAGACAGACAGACAGGCAGTCGCACTTAACTTGTATTTTTATAGCAGCTGACGGTCTCCCAAATTTTGTCACTCGCAAAAAATGTCACTAGATTTTTGGAGGGGGGTCGGCGTGGCTGGGGGGGTAGCGCCTACCGACGAGGGGGTTATGGCCAAGGTCCCGATATTGTGTTTGGAAATTTTAAAATTTTGGACTCCGCAGGCAAAACGCCTAGCCATCCCTACTTGAACCTGTCACATACATGTATGGGGTTGGGATCTGGACCAGAAAATGACAATTTTGGACAAAAATTCGCTGAGAAGCGTAAACAATTTGCGCTGAAATACAGCTAGAAGAATCCTGCTTCTTACTCTAAAACAGACAAATAAGAAGTTTTCTGTCTCAAATTCAAATACTAGGTGGGCTGTTTATCTAACGTAGGTTTGGTCTTGCAGTAATTTTTGCGTTCGTCAAGGGGCTGTTTTCCCAAATATATAAATACCCCTAGGGGACGCATCAGTATAGGGCACGCTCCGGAGGGCCTGTTTTGAAAACATAAAAATACCCCATTTGGCATTTTTTAAAAACAGAATCAGATATTTTTTAAAAACTAAGACAAGAAAAAAACACGAACGAATGTGCAAAAGTCAATCATGTGGTCGCCTTTCTTTGAAAATTTATAGGGGTAAAAATGCGAGAAAATTAGAAAACCGATCTTTCTAACACTTTACATAAAGAATAGTTTCGTTCTTGGTATTTGGTAAGCTTTTCATAAGCTAAAGGCAGTTCAAAGGCCGATTGGGGACTCAATTAATATAAAATTACAATAAAAAATCGCAAAATTTCCAAGAAAAATGACTACAAATTGACTACAAATTCGCAAATTATGAAATAGTAGTTTGTAGTCAATTTGTAGTCATCCAAAATAATATGTAGTCTTAGTTAATTTGTAGTCGTGATGACGTCATAATCGCCGAAAATATGTAGTTAGTAGTAGTGTTTCCGATCAAATTAAAATTAAATAACAAAATTAAATTGTTTTGGTCAAAATCACCAAGTAAATAGCAATTTAATAACAAATTTAATTTCTCGCGATGACTATCGAACAAATTAAAATTATATTAAATTTCGTAAAATTGGCCTAGAAATTTGATATGAATTTGATATGAATTTGATATAAATTTGCTTAGTTTGGCAGCTTCACTAACCAAAGTCTGGCTACAAAACAACAAGTTCAGTCCAAAGATATCCTTGTTCATGCCTATAGCAAAGATATCAACTCATTAAATGCTAATTACTGGACCATTTGTCACCGTCTGAAGAAAGGTCAACTCATTTGGACTGACACCATCAAGGTTTTGAACAGTTTCATCAGGAATTGAGTATTGATTTTAGCAAATTTATATTTAATTCATATCAAATAGCAAATTTGTATCAAATTAAATTTCTGAATTTGGGTATCAAGCAAATTAATAGCAAGTTATTTTCTACTGAAGCCTGAGCAAGCAATTTAATAGTTATTTAATTTCAAAATAAATTTACTCGGAAACACTAGTTAGTAGTTTGTAGTACTACGAATTAGGTCTAGCGTTGAATGTTTGAATAATCCGACTGTTTCGAAATTGATGCTCTGTTGTCGCGTTTAAAGCCATAATTTCATGTTTGTGCATGCATAGTACAAAAACCTACTCCTAGTTAAACTGATCTGCTGTTATCGCAGAGTTTAAAGCTATAATTGCGTAAGTGAAGTCGGTTACTCTTTGTTGGGGCTTCAACAAAACCATAATTATGCGCTTTTGTGTTTGTGCTTGGTACAAAATCCCATTCCTAGTTAAATTGATCTGCTATTATGTGCATCAATTTTCCTAGTTTAGTTACAAATCATGTCCCTGTCACCCGTGTCCAGTGCTTTCAAAACCATATTTATGCGAACTACGAGTAAACTTCCGCCGCCTACACTACAGTAGGTACGTATGCAAAAAAATTTACAAAGGGCAAAACGCTTACTGAATTTCGACTCTTTCGGTCTCACCAAAAACCTTCTTCAGCTCTCAAACCGAAAATCTTCTATGTATGTCCAAACAAACTGACTCTGCAGCACCGACGCGCTGCTTAAATACTGACCTATCACGTGACCCATAATTATAGCTTCAAAACTCGTTTATCTGTCACGTGATGAAAAGTGCTTATTTAAACGCTGGTCCGACCGTTCTAGTTCATTCTTCATTCGGCGGTCTTCGCATCGATTTTGATTTGAAATGGCCTACTCCGGTCGCCCAACTAACACGCCGATCGAGTCGGCAGATGATGACAAAGCGAACGAAATGGAAAAACTGATGGAACACGAATTGTTGGAAGAGTCGGTAAGATGATTGTATCGGCAATTTTTGTCAATCATAAAACATTTTGCTGCGTAGAAATTTGCTTTCACAAATCATTTTGTTAGCTAATATTTCGCATTTTCTTCTAAATTTTCTTCTAAATTCTTCTAGATCTCCCGTATTTAGAAACCGCCTGTTTTTAGAAGGTTTTTCATTATTTTCAAGAAAATCAAAGAGAAAAATTCGAAAATCTACCAATTTATTACAATTCAGTGAAAAACCCATCTACACAGTTATGAACTACATGTATTGAAAATAGCAAGGTATCCAAGTAATCAGGGATGTGAGGTGGGAAAAAAACACCGGAAAAAAACTGTTTTTTTCCGGAAAAAAACCGGTTTTTTTCCTAAGGGTCGGAAAAAAACATAAATCGCGGAAAAAAACTCAAGCTAAAAATAGCTAATTTACGTCATTTTTCGTTTAAAAAATGGACTTTTGCTATGTATAATAGGCCATACTGACTCAAAACTGTTAGAAAAACAACAAAAAAGACCAAATTTGGCATGAAAAAACAAAAGTGCAAACTGCTGTAAGAAAATTTGCATATAGCGTTATTTATGGAACCTGTCAGGCACTGTTTCATGCCTGTTTCGTGATTTATATCAATGTAACACGTGTATTTCTGGTCTAACAAGACTGAGGAAGGCGCTAGAAAGCGTTAGGAATCATAAAACCAGCCTAGGATACTCAGAACTTGGGCTGGAGTTTTTTTCCGCGATTTAGGAAAAAAACCGGAAAAAAACCGGAAAAAAACTGGAAAAAAACAGGCCGAGGTTTTTTTCGGAAAAATATACAACCCTGCAAGTAATATAAGTGTAGTGTAGGTACATAGGTACACCTCTTTTGGAAGAGGTAGAAAGAAAAAAACCTATCAGAAATAAGAGAAAAGAAAAAATTCTTTACTAAAGGTGTCTAAATAGCGCCCTGCGCATGGTGCCTCTTTTCACGGCCTGGCCTTGAATATCAAATTTCGAGTCCGCCCGGATGACATTTTGCGCCGGACGGCCTGGTCCGTTTAGGGAAAGCCAAAATCGCCGAAAAATCTTGCAAAATCACTTGTGCGAGAAATACGTACAGTACAGTACGTACAAAAGCAACATTTCTAATGACATAACAAACCTAAACATAAAACCTTTTGAAGAAAAACTTGTTTTGGCTAAAGTAGAGCCTAGATTTAAAAAAAAATAACTCAATCCATCCTGTGGGCAGACTCCAACCGGAACAACCAAGCCAAAATTTTGTGCCGGGCGGCCTGTGCAGGGCTCTAATGATGACTAGAATGCGTTTTAAATGTGTTTTTGAAAGTTATTGTTTCAGCAAATATTGAATCAGAAAAGCTTTTCAATGTGAAAATGCCCGAAGCTGCGCTGAATGTGTAAAAGTGCGGACAGACTATCCAAAATGTGAATGGTCAATAATCACAAGCTCATTCAAGTATTTGAACACATTGAGCTCTCCTGATCCAGATGATATTCCTGTATCATTACTGCAGAAGTGCCCAAGAATTCAACTTTATCATGGATATAAAGGTAACCAGTAAATCGATATGAGTGAGTCGCAGAGTGAGGGTGTTGCGTTTCTTTAGGAGGAGGTGGGCTGTCGGTGCAGAATTCAGCGCAACAAGAAATGCGGCTACGTAAAGAAGCAGGAGCAGTGTTGGGAGAATTGTGGCAGCGTGAAGGGCAGCAAGAAGGATCGGGCAGGAGAAAAGCAACCATCGACGTTCCTGTATCATTAGAATAAGTATAATCCAGGATTACTAAAAAAATTAGAGTTTGACTAGACCACCCTGATTTTCAATTTTTAGCCTAAAAAATCAGCAGGACTTAGAATTTTCGTCCCAAACTTTCACAAAAGATGTACTACACCTATACTGCCATTGCTTAATTAATTATTTCCGTTGCCCTGACCTACGCTTTGACTTAAACCGACGAAAACAGAGTCAATTTTCCGAGAACTGTTAGAAACGAACAAAGCTGACCAGTTTAGGGGTTGGTTAGCGTATAGAGTAGAAGATAGAGAATTGCGGTCATTAATGTTTACACTGACCTGCTTTATGTCGAGCTGTGTAAAATATGGTACTTGTTGAGATGACAGTATAGAGACTGCGACATACTGGATACAGCCTGTATGTGTGTTATAAGCGACAGCAGACTGAGACCGACATTAATTGGCGAGAGATATGTCTATCGTGGCACAACCTCTGGGACGAGATTCAACAGCAGCAACAACTGACTTCAAGTCAGCCACTCTAAGACACACCAACGTGGTCCGCTGCAATGATTTGGCTGTGTTAGGAGCCGACTTCATTACCAATTGACTGCTACCGCTGTTAACGATTAAACCTAGATTTTATTGCAAAATGAAATTTATATTATGGATTGAGCAAGTATCAGCGGAAAAAATTGTAGGACACTAGATTGTGCAACGAAATCTTCACTGTCTGTTCATTCTGCAGTAGCGGTGCGCAGCCGCTTTTAACCTCTAGCCGCGGCATCCACCCATCGCTCTCCTGAACACCGTCGAGAGAAGGTCGGTCTAACAAGCAGCGTCCCCGGCACGTTTCGAAGCGTATTGTATGTTGGTGTGAAGGTATAAAAAATGGAGGGTTTTGGGCTGTTAGACCAGCCAAGGGTTGTGGACCGAAAAGAGGGCAACCGTTACTACTACTGCATCGGTTACTGTTGATCTGGCCTGGTACTGTTTATGTGCTACGGTCGAGAAACGCCAGACGGTGCTTGCTACCTTGACAGCACTGCTGGTCGGTCCAGCCACCGGTAGAGCCTTGGCACATGCCGCGCAAGTATCTTTCATACACAGGACTGGGATCAGTGCATTTACCTATCCCCGGGTGCTCGGCGTGAGATGCAGTTCTGGAAGGAAAACATATAAATCTTGCCCAATCAAAAATTTGTTCCAAGGTATTCTGCCTGAAAGGCTAGTTTATTCTGATGCCGGCGGTAGTGGCGGTGCTGTTTTGGTGCAGATAAAGGCATTGTCGCACACCGACAATGGCCAGCGAATGAGAGACATTTATGAATAAATGAGAGATTACACACAGTCACAAGTTTGAAAACTTTGTTTACATAACCAAGTCACACATGCTGTGAGCTGAATGATCTGCATAATTTCACCTATGAAGCCGCCCTCAAAGCGCTCCGGGAGTGGTTGGTGGGCGTGGGTATAAATCCGGATTTGTAGGGCAACCACAGCCTCTGGTCAAGGGGAGCCTTAGCGGAGCGGCTATTACTGGCGGTATAGCAGCGCCCGACATTCAAAGAAACGGACGTTGGAGCCACCCAGAGTCCATGGACCTGTACACAGGTACACCTGATCAAGACGATGATGTCACAATTAGTGACAGAGAAAATTCTGCACTCGGGCCAATTTAGATGTAGTACTCACGGTACAGTGTCATTGCTTTAGAAACAATGCATTATCAGCCGTCTCTCTCACAAATCCTTGCGGCTGTCAGTTTCGCGGCGCCCCATTGAGCTTTCCGTGGAATTCGCGTAATTATGATCTCAGGTGACCAACTCGCCTTGTATGTAGAACGTTCTGTTGTGTAACCATATCTGACCGCAACCATGTTTGACTAGATTATTGACGCCTTTATCGATATAACAAGGAAACGCGTGCTGAGTTTGTTGATGCTGCTATCACAGTTCTATTGTTAGTTGGGCTGTGTACCATATTTTAAAAGAACTTTGTTTACATAACCAATTCACACAAGCAGTTTGCTCAATAAAAGCTTGCACTGGTATACTACATGACACCCTACTAAACCCTATGTTAGTTCTCGTGAACAAAATCTAGTTATCGGCGACAACCCTGTCATGTAATGTTGCCTTAATATCAAAAAAACAGCGCGGCTATTGAAAGCAAAGTCAGCCAAGCACCTTGTGCAATGTGTAAAACTTAAGCGATTCGAGTTCTTACAATGAGTGAGCGAAGACATTGAAACATACTAGAGTTTGGAGTCCCTTTGATCATCAAGAACTCAAAAAAAAACATTCACGATGTTGTTTTATCGATGACGAAACGATTTTCATTGTAACCAGTTTCTTCGCCGAAATTATATATAGGATGCAAGTTAGTCTAACCAAAAAATTTGTGCTTATGAGAGTATGAATTCAAAATTTTTGGGTCGAAAAATTCATTGCATAAAATAAGTTGATAGTTTATCTGATGCAGAATTTTCTGAGCAATTCAATGGTGTGCTTAGTTTTACAAAATGTTGTTTCCTTCTGAAGTTATGGTCGGAAAACCATTTTTGGCGTTTTCCCATCCTTTTTCAAAAGAGGGAGGGAAATTGAAAAATTCAAATGTTGTTTTTTACTACATGAGAGAAGGGCTATCCAACAATATGTAAAGTTCAAAGATCCAACAAAGTTGGGGCAACTGTACCTATGGGCTCATGAAAAAGTCGGTTATTACAGAAAACCAGTCTTAACCCTTTTTGACAAAATGCCTGATACCTGTATTTCTGTGAATACCAACCTATAGCTGATACCTGATTGGGTGTTTTTAAATACCTGTACCTGATACCTGATATTAGATACTTGCTCAATACCAGCCCACAGTAATGCAGGCTAAAACAGACTCTGGGTGGAAAGTATGCTATTGGCGTCTCACTACCTCTAGTGCAAGCCTAACAGGGTACTCTGTCACATTTCTTGCTTCCTTTTGGTGTGAAGTTAAAAAAAATACGAATGCAATTTCAATGGAACACACACAGAATTAAAATTTGCATTGCATACAGTTTATTTTATGATTTTTCCGCGATATTCGATTGCTACTACCTACTAGCGATTTTTAAAGAAAAACGAAAATTAATTTACGTATTGCTGGAATCTTAGTCGTTATGACGTTACGGAAATTAATTTACGTAACGCGTTACGACAAGAAATTATCCGTTTTAATTTCCATAACACGTTACGAATACGGAAATTAAAATCTGGTAAAACAGAAATAACACGCACAGAAATTATTGATTTTAATTTCCCATCCCTATGACGGCAATCAATACTTCGAAGCAGTCGTAGAGCCCCAGGTCGGTCGTATCCGGTGGCGATGCAATACTACTAACAGATGTATGACGTACCGTACCTCACGGATCTGCATAAATTTGTCATGTGTATGTGTAAACTGCTTATGTAAACAAATGGTCCATGGGACAAGGAATACATACGCTTCCGTTTAAAAACTGTTTATGAAAACAAAAAAATATAATGCTAATCTGGTCAGAGCTTTCAAACAACAATTTGCTTATGCGGTAAAAGAGTATTACAGACTAGCAAACTCGGTGTTACAGGCAACTTGTTTCCAATGTTTATTCAATTAATCTAACAAGCTTACACCAGTTGCTGCACAGACATCAAAAAGCTCCTCCGACAGCACCTCTTGTAAAAGGTTGACCAATTCTTGCTGGTCCCCAACCGGTTGTTCCCGGATACTTTCAGCAGCCGTGCGGCGTGTGCGAATACGTCTTTGCTGTGGAGTCAGCGAATCCCAGCGGTAGTCCCACGCCAGACGGGCGACGGGAAAAGCCGGCCTTTCTGTCACAGAGCAGTCTCAAACGAGAAGACCACGAAAATGGTGAATTTTCTGACTTTCATCTGTCTGCAATAAAAATATGTACTCAAACGTTCAACATTTAGAGCATTGACGTTCAATGACATCTTTTTTGCCTAGCATTGATGGCATTGCAGAGGGTTCTTTACTTCGATTTCTCTGAAACTGAATGATGGCAAAATCGGATATACGTTAATGGCTTGTGTCGCCTACTGCTGTCTCAATTAGCACTCCATTAACCGCAACGCCTTACCGCACGGCTAAGTGCTACTACTGTAGGCATGCGAGTACTTTAGCTTTGGGGCCGTGCAAAAATGACGTCATAGATTTTTGGCCCTTTTGACCCCCCTCCCCTTGTCATCGGTTGTCATCATTTTCCAACCCCCCCCCCCCGAATTTGCAAAAATTTCGGCATTAAAATGAGCAAATTTTGGGACAATAGTTCTTGGGTCTTCTAGTTATTCTTCTAGATTATTCCGTATTTAGAAACAGTTTGTTTTAGAAGATTTTTCGTTATTTTTAAGAACACTTGATGGAGTATTTTTGTTTGTACGCATTATATGGCACCGCTACCAAATATGGAACTAATGGCATATACGAAAGCTAAATAGTTTCAAAATTTTCGTCTGAAACTAACCGGTTGTTGTCCTTGGTGACGCGATCAGTCGGACATAACATATTGACGCAGTAGTGTACCGCTGGTTCAAATTGTTGTATTCAGTCAAATCAAGAAAGAATGGCGAGAAGGTTAAAACGACTGAAAGAATCGGTCCGCACAATTTATACAAATAGACATAGAGTAAAAGGGCAGACTGGTATAAGGAACATGACAACATATTATTGGAGCACGTTCCTGAGACGTCCTTTAAAACAGGTTTTCAGCAAAAGTCGGCGAGACATTGGAATTTGATGACGCCAACACCGAAAAAAAACCGGTTTTTTTCCTAAGGGTCGGAAAAAAACATAAATCGTGGAAAAAAACTCAAGCTGAAAATAGGTAATTTATGTAATTTTTCAGTTAAAAAATGAACTTCTGCGGTATATAATAGGCCAGACTAACTCAAAACTCTTAGAAAAACAACAGAAAAGACCAAATTTGGCAATTTTAAACAAAAAGGCCAACTGCTGCAAGAAAATTTGCATATAGCGCTTATCTATGGAGCCTGTCAGGGACTGTTTCATGCCTGTTTCGTGATTTATATCCATGTAAGATGGGTATTTCTGTTCTGAAAAAACTCAGGAAGGCGCTAGAAAGCGTTAGGAATCATAAAACCAGGCTAGGGTACTCAGAACTTGAGCTGGAGTTTTTTCCGCGATTTTGGAAAAAAACCGGAAAAAACTGGAAAAAAACAGGCCGAGGTTTTTTTTCGGAAAAATATACAACCCTGAACCTACACCATGACATAGTGACTATGTCCTGATCTTTGGCAATAGATATTGCGCAATTTTACGCCGATGAGGACTACGGGTTAGACCACGCAAGTAGTCAATATTGTTTTTAGTCTAGCAGACATACTGAACACACAACACATTTATACTATCCCCTTCCACACAGACACTGATACCACGGAGATCGCGCTGCTGCCGCCGCTGAGAATTGGGAAAAGCGCCTCGGGACCCTCCTTTGCTGGCAGCTTGGATCGTGGGAGGCCATACACTTGCACGTTGTTTTGAGTTGAATGTTGTTCGTTTAGTTCTACACTGCTTTCTGTTTGCCTTTGCAGCATTGTCAATTCATTCAAGCGAGAATGAACACTGGAAGGAGTCAGCAACCACTCCACACTGCCAAGTGGGAGGGGCACAACAAAGTCAAGCGATTCAACAGACTTCACATACACGTACTTGAAAGAGTTGATATGTACAAGAGAGCAATAAGAATAAGCGTGTGTACATAAGCAGCAAGAGTCAGTGTGTAGGACAGAGTAGCTACCCAAATGTCACTGCTGATCGTTGTCATCAGAATCTTCAACTGTACTTGCCGTGCGATTCTGATGCTCCTCATTTTCCTTGTTGCGCTCTGTGTTGACTGCAGCCTTGGCCTGACCTGCAATTTGTTTGCACAAGGGGAGGCCGATAGTGTGCATACTGTGGCGTAACAACAAGTTGGCCGTTGTGCCCCTGATGTATCGGTGGCCAGGCTCGAAACAAAAGTCCGGACCAGTCTTTGCACAATGGTCATACAGGCGCATCAGGAGAACCTCGTGTTCGCGCAGGACCTTCCTCTCCAGAATCTGTGCGTTGACGCCTTCGATGTCAACCGAGTTGGCGGTATGGTCGGGGAAGGCCGGCAGATCGGTAATGGCAAGCTTGTCAGCATACATGTACTAGGGGGGGTTGGGGGCGCTACCCCCCTGCTGGAAAGGCCAAACCCCCCCCTCACCCCCCCCCCGAGACAGGTTAAGGGACCCCTCCCCCGACCAAAAAATACAAGTGGTGGTAGTGGCTCCAGTATTAACAAACTGGGTCAGAAATCACTAATTTTTAGCCTAAAATTCACTTGAAAAGCCTTTGGAAACCGAATTTGGCGTTTCCACTGCTGGTATTTAAGAAAAATCGGTGTTTTTGGAAGCTCTTTTTGTCATTTTTTGCTTGTTTTTAGCTTTAAAACGCTATTTGGCAGCTTAAAATAGCGATTTTTAGCGTCCTTACTGAAAAAAACGTGCTAAAAACGCATTTCTAGGCGTTTTGGAGCTTTTTGAAATTTGGAACCCCCCACCTGGACGAAACCCCCCCCCGACCCACCACCGGAGGAAACCCCCCCCTACCCCCTCCCCCCAGGTCGGCCCGGAGCTGTTACATGTATGCTTGCCAGAGAATTACTTGCCGCGAATGGCCGTGATTATGCGGTCCAGATTGGTTTACATAGCGATTTGCTTAGCATTTAAGTCCTTGCTAAACATTATTGAAAAATATTTTCTTCCAATTTGGCGCTGAGCTGTCCCGATTGTGCCCACAAAAACAGCAATAAATGTTGCCTTGGGCTTGACTTTGGCACGTTCCACCCGTTGCTCTGCTGTAATGCCAGAGAAGGACTCCAGCTGTAAGGCGGGGCAGTCTTTGCGAACAGCATCGAGTCTTCTGACTTGAGAGTCACCGTCCATTTTTTCTAACAGCGGAGCTACAAGTAGCTAACCACTTTTCACTAAACAGCTGCTCAGCCGGCACACACCAATGCAATGCACGGAGCGCCGCCGAACGCTAGGCCGTTTGAATTTTTAACCAATCAGCGAACAGCTCGTATTAAAAGGATTCGCGTACGGCGCGAACTGTTTACAACAGTTCGGATTTTGCCTCATTAAGTATGCGTGAATTGTTGCCAACTGTTCGCGCCGTTTCGGATGGCGCGAACTGTTTAAAAACGCGAACTGGAGGGGTGTGCGCCAGGCGCACACGGTTTGCAGCTCAGGAATAATAGAACCGATAGAACAATTGCATTGAACGTTGCACAGACAAACGCCACACAGGAACAACGGAGATCTTAGCAGCTGCATTGTACTCATTCAAAAGCTCCGAGTACGTGCGAACATAGTTGTTTTGATGTTGTTTGAGAAAGAAGTATTGAACATTTTCCAACTTTGTTCGCCATTTCTTTGTTCCGCATTCTTCGTCTTCGGACCAGTTAAGCTTTACTGCCCGCGGGCTCAATAGAGTGCAATCTCTAGCAGCACCTGTGGGTCAATCAGGCGTCTTTCATTAATAGTAGCGTCTGGCGGATTAGCACTTGTTTTTGACATTCGATAGCTCAAACGGCGATGCGCTAGGGCCAGCCCCTCTCCGTCACAGAGTTGCGCAACGGCAGACAGCTGTTGCTGGGGCCGGCGACCGGGCAGGTCGATTACGGTACCGGGCGGCCGGCTGGACCGGCGGCCGCGCCGACTAATACGCACTTCAATGGATTTAGCGGCAAATTACAAAAGTTTCAAATGCTCTGCGCAACGCCAGAAACGTCTGGAATGCGGCTGCTGCTTCTTTACAGACTTTTTTTTTTTCGAACAATTTTTATTATTACGAATATGGTTAGTAGAACACAGATATGGGTTAGAAAAGGATGCACTGAGCAGCTGGGTCAGAGTCCTTGACATGTATGTGTGTGATGTAGAGCAGTTTATCTTGATACTTGAGGTTTGATTATGGCTTTTACTGTTTCCTTAATTATTGAAGAATTTCAAAGAAACGCAAGTATTTGTCCCAAATTTCGGTAAAGGCATCTTTCTTCTTCAGCATAATACTGGCATAATATGCAGTTTTCAAGCTTGCCGTTATAAAATGCTTAAAGGTCATATCGGAAAATTCTTTAACTTCCCGTCGTGCTAAGCTGTATATAAACCTTTTTGTATAAATGCCTAACAGATTCAATACCGTTGCATTTACAAACAGGTCATGAATTTGTCCAAAAAGCGCTGAGATTAGATCAAATGTTACCTCTTGGTGTTCAATTTCGAGAATAAGTGATTCTAACATTCTCCAAGCTTTTTTTGCTACGGCGCAATGATAAAGCATGTGCTCCACTGTATCAGTTTTCTGCAAATGGCACTGCTTACAATTCATGTCATCTACTATCCTTCTGTAGAATAAATACTGCTTTGTTGGAACTATCCTATGCAACACCCGATATTGAAAATTCCGCAATTTAACATCAGGTGACAGACGGTGTGCCCGTACACAGGCTTTTTCAAATAAATCCTCTGTAACCCAGTATTTATCCGTCCATCGTTTTTGTGCTGCAGGACTTTCATACATCTTGGCTAGTTTGTACCTTTTATACAGCGGAATACTTAGCTTGGTTGCATCCTTTATTTCAGGATTGTATGCCTGATAAGCTTGCAGCAACCCATTCCAGTTATCAGAAATTTCATTGCGCCATGTACGTGGCAATGCTGTCCACAATTTTTCCACTGCTTCCTGTCTATAGCCAAGGCTGGATACTTAGCCATCACTTCCGGGTAATCCATAAATAAACCCTGATCTCCTAGCAAGTGTCTTACTCTGGTAATTCCATTTTCTTTCAGATTAGGATTAAAGTACATACGCTTAGGCTGTCCTAACTTCACATCCTTATTGTTGAAAATGCTTCTAGCCAGCAGTGGCTCATCCGCAGGTCTCTTAAACATAACGTTATCCCAGTATTCCACATACACTTTCAAGAGTTCACTATAAAATGGGTTTATTTTGCTTTTAACCTCGTTCCAATTAAAACGACCTTCTAGAAGTGTTAGGATTCCTCCATATGAATTGAGTTTGCGCAACCCAATCGCAGCCCATTTGCAGAGAGAACTCTTTGCTATTCTGGCAACCCACTTAAGCTTTCTTTACAGACTTTTTGAGCTCGCTTTTACGCCGCATTTGGTCGGTTTGCACTCGCCAGAACTCGCCAGGTTGTCGCTATGGATCCCAGCGCCGGTGGCTTAAGTTAGTCAGTTTTTTTCGACTAGTACAGCCGATTTTATAAAAATGTCTGTCTTACGTTTAAGTTAGGGTTACTTTCATATTTTATCCAGACATTTTTATAGAATCAGACATACCATTTTGTTCATAGTGCGGTCTCATATGGTAGAAAGCAGTAGAGAATAGCTACTTTGTTTGCTTTCTGCACTTTCGGCTATGGGTCATGCTCAAATTTTCCAAACTAACGAAAACTTAGAATTTTCGATTTAGGGCTGTGCGATCTAGACACAGGCAATGTGATGACTGCAGGCCCGCTGTTCATGTCATACTATCCTCCTCCTCCTTTTCATTCTGGTCCTCCAGTTTCCACCCTTTCAGTCCTCCTCCTCCTCCTCCTCCTCCTCCTCCTCCTCCTCCTCCTCCTCCTCCTCCTCCTCCTCCTCCTCCTCCTCCTCCTCCTCCTCCTCCTCCTCCTCCTCCTCCTCCTCCTCCTCCTCCTCCTCCTCCTCCTCCTCCTCCTCCTCCTCCTCCTCCTCCTCCTCCTCCTCCTCCTCCTCCTCCTCCTCCTCCTCCTCCTCCTCCTCCTCCTCCTCCTCCTCCTCCTCCTCCTCCTCCTCCTCCTCCTCCTCCTCCTCCTCCTCCTCCTCCTCCTCCTCCTCCTCCTCCTCCTCCTCCTCCTCCTCCTCCTCCTCCTCCTCCTCCTCCTCCTCCTCCTCCTCCTCCTCCTCCTCCTCCTCCTCCTACTCCTCATCCTCCAACTCCTTCGTTGTCATCGTTCGGCGAGTGTCTGAGGCTTTAACCAGAAGACAGGGCCAGTTCATCAAATGGCCGGGCCAAGAGAAAGTAGCTAAGAACTGCAGCGAGTTTCAGGTAATTCAAGGATTTCCTGGAGTGGTAGGAGCAGTAGACGGATCGCACATCCGAATTCAGACCCCCCACAATGATCACGAAGTCTATGTGAACCGCAAGCACTACCACAGCATCGTTCTTCAGGGAATCGTAGATCAAAACCTGTTCTTCATTGACATCGATGTGGGTTGGCCAGGGTCAGTGCACGATGCCAAAGTTTTGCGGCATTCTGCGATCCATGACAAATCCGACAGAGACATTAACTATTCGTTTCCTAATAACACGGATTTGTTAGGAGACAGCGCCTACCCGTTGTTGCCATGGCTCATGGTTCCCTTCAAGGACTATGGGAACATGTCCAGAGAGCAAAAGCAGTTCAACTACAAACTCTCAGCCACGCGCATCGTGGTTGAGAACGCTTTTGGTCTGCTCCAAGGACGGTTTCGGCTGCTTCGAGAGGTCAATATGGCCGTCGAGTTTATTCCCGAGTTTGTTGCTGCGTGTTGTGTGCTGCACAACATTTGTCTCCTACTCCCAGAAACCGAAGAAGAGCGAAAAGAACTCCTCGAAAATCTAGACTCTGAACCTGACCCAAACTACTTCCAGAGCATTTACTCTGATGCAAGAACTGCTACGGCTAAGCGCAGTCTGATTATGAAAAAATTGTAGTTTGTGTCTGTTCTATCAATAAAAAAAACGAATGAGCGTACCTGCGTGCGGAATGTAAATGCGCGAAACAGAAAAGCCCAATCCCAATCGACCGCCCCATTACGCAAGGGGGCTGGCCGCCGGTCAGGGACGGGTTGTTTTTGTTCCATTTGTTGGGCACCGGTACGACCGGTAGTAAGGCAGCAGAGCGGTAATCCGCTTACCGGTTTACCCGTTTTACCACTCATTTTGGAAAACGCCTTCTGTTTCGCATTTATTGGCTAGCTAGCAAACGCTAAGCAAAAGCCACATCCAAGGCTAGATTTTGACATCTCCACCCATTGCGCGTTTCATAAAACACAGCTTCAGAGTTTAACTGGCTAATGCACTATTAGCCTACTCGGTAAATTGGTTGGTTTTGAAACCTAAACCTCAAAGTTCGAATCCCGCTGAAACACAACCCAATCGAAGGAAATCAATCGACACTGATCAATCAACTAGTTAACCCTAAAATCAATCGAACACTGGTCAACTAGCAGGGCCCTAGTTGACCGGAGCTTACTAGCCGTCACACCAACACGAATTAACTCCGGGTCTGCACTCCATGAACTGGGCCAACAAACATGTACAAATAATGCCTGCTTGTTGCCCCAATCAGGCCCTCCCATGACAGGACCGAATGTTATGAGTTTTCGTGCTGGGACCCTAACCGGGAAGACTTGTTATCGGTAAGAAGTGCGCCAAATTCAAATCACTCAAGTACTGGCACCTTCTACTGTACTGAAACTAAATCGTCTTCAGCCTCCAGGCCACCCCTGCAATTTGCTCCCTTCCAGATCATACCAGAACCACTTCGATCATCCAGCCCGCCACTCACGATTCGCATCTCATCTATCTTCGCCGAAGTACTATCCCGAGAATCGGCCGATTCAGAGTGGAAGAAGTTGAAGCTGCCGATTTTCCTTCATCTTACCATTGTTTTAAGTCTTCTAGCTTCCACACTGCTTTGATATGCTCTCTCCTTCCAGACACACCACTTCCATCCACTTCAAATCGTCCCGCCGAAGTACTATCCCGAGAATCGGCCGATTCGCAGTGGAAGAAGGTGAAGCTGCCGATTTTCCTTCATCTTACCATTGTTTTAAGTCTTCTAGCTTCCATACTGCTTCGATATGCTCTCTCCTTCCAGACACACCACTTCCATCCACTTCAAATCGCCCCGCCGAAGTACTATCCCGAGAATCGGCCGATTCAGAGTGGAAGAAGGTGAAACTGCTGATTTTCCTTCATCGTACCATTGTTTTAAGTCTTGTAGCTTCTGTACTCTCATATCCGGACTTTTCTTTAAGATACCTTTAATTTAACTATAAAAACGCCTATGTTAGGAAGCAGTGTTACAAAGTTATAAAATTTGCATCAAACATGCTTACCGCAGCATTCTACCCAATCGGGACCATCATATTCAGACTTAGCTAAACGAGAGCTTTTGATTGAGTACCTACATGCCTATGCTACGACGCAGCGTTAAAAAATGCAAAAATTTGCATATTGTCATTTTGAATATGCAAATTTTTTATGCAAATTTTCTAACTTTTTAACGCTGCGTCGTAACATAGGCATGTAGGTACTCAATCAAAAGCTCTCGTTTAGCTAAGTCTGAATATGATGGTCCCAGTTGGATACGATGCTGCGGTAAGCATATTTGATGCAAATTTTATAACTTTGTAACACTGCTTCCTAACATAGGCGTTTTTATAGTTAAATTAAAGGTATCTTAAAGAAAAGTCCGGACATAGAGTACAGAAGCTACAAGAGTTAAAACAATGGTACAATGAAGGAAAATCAGCAGTTTCACCTTCTTCCTCTCCGAATCGGCCGATTCTCGGGATAGTACTTCGGCGGGGCGATTTAAGTGGATGGAAGTGGTGTGTCTGGAAGGAGAGAGCATATCGAAGCAGTATGGAAGCTAGAAGACTTAAAACAACGGTAAGATGAAGGAAAATCAGCAGTTTCACCTTCTTCCACTCCGAATCGGCCGATTCTCGGGATAGTACTTCGGCGGGGCGATTTGAAGTGGATGGAAGTGGTGTGTCTGGAAGGAGAGAGCATATCGAAGCAGTATGGAAGCTAGAAGACTTAAAACAATGGTAAGATGAAGGAAAATCGGCAGCTTCACCTTCTTCCACTCCGAATCGGCCGATTCTCGGGATAGTACTTCGGCGGGACGATTTGAAGTGGATGGAAGTGGTGTGTCTGGAAGGAGAGAGCATATCGAAGCAGTATGGAAGCTAGAAGACTTGAAACAATGGTAAGATGAAGGAAAATCGGCAGCTTCACCTTCTTCCACTCTGAATCGGCCGATTCTCGGGATAGTACTTCGGCGAAGATGGATGAGATGCGAATCGTGAGTGGCGGGCTGGATGATCGAAGTGGTTTTGGTACGATCTGGAAGGGAGCAAATGGCAGAGGTGGCCTGGAGGCTGAAGACGATTTAGGTTTAGTAGAAGGTGCCAGTACTTGAGTGATTTGAATTTGGCGCACTTCTTACCGATAACAAGTCTTTCCGGTTAGGGTCCCAGCACGAAAACGCATAACATTCGGTCCTGTCATGGGAGGGCCTGATTCTAGCAGTTGGTCTAGCTGCTTGGGAGCCAGATTGTGTATTGTGGGTTCTATTTATGTAGTGTAATAAACAATACTAAAAGAAACCTAAAAATTGTACCGGTAGTTTTTGGCGAAACAGATAAGTTAATCCGTTGAAATACTTGTAATGCTTCTAATAACATAAATTCAAAGCATTTCAAGCGAATTTCCCCAGTTATTCTGCCTATTTCCATTAAAAACTTGCTTTATTTTGTTTCCGCATTTCAGTATTTTTCCGAGCCCCTAGGAAAAAATCGATAAAAACCTAGAAAGATACAGTATTATTGGTACCGTTACTGACTAGTGACATTCGGCTCCTTGTGCAGTGGCATCTTCGAATGTTGGATGACCTGTGCAGATTTGATATCGGTTTGTATAAAGGTCATTTCTGTCCCGAGGCATATTATCGGGATACCAGATCTGACAGGTACAAACATCACTCTGTGTACTGCTATCAAACTTGTTTATCTCCACTCCACATGGTAAAATCCGTTTACTGATTACATTCATTATCGTCATCTGAAAGGCAATCAGATCTTTAAGATACATTTAAAGTCTACCTATGCTCACATCCAACACAAACTGGTGTTTGAACCACTTCATCAGATGTGCACTACACGCCATGCACGGGGAACATAAAAATAATTTCTCCATTCCTTGGTTGTCCATAAGTATAAACTTCAATTTTTTCTTTCGCTGTTGCAATGGTGACTGCTAAATCTGCACTAGTTAGCATGGCCAGTGCTTCACCCCAGGAATGTCCAGTAAATGTGACGGTGTATAGCGGGAAGCGAATTCATAATTCATATACTGTACATGTGGTTCTAATGGTTGCCAGACAGTTGAGGGATTCGTAGACAGTGTAGCTAACCCTGCCGCCAATCAGAGTTGCAGCAGTCGGAAAGTGGTCAGTTTCGGTTCTAACGCCACCACGGAACGCCACGATTATGGCATTTTGTCTGTGATCTATGGCCAAAAATGACTGACATTCTTGTTATACCAGCATAGCGCATGGATGAGAAATAATTTTTGAAACTTGCACATTTGCAACATCTTAGACACTTGTAGACTTTGATAAGATGCCGCAGCAAATTGTAGAGAGTAAGGATGGCTTTCTCTTCTAAACTGAATTTGATTGATATTGTACTCACCGAACATGAATTTCTACGGCTATTTCATAAAAATATCTGCATCATGCATTTTGTGTGTTACTGTTTTTAGTTTTTTAGTATTGACGTATTTTCGTGAATCAAAAACTAGAGTTTAGATAACAGCATAGATGCCACTCACTCATGGATCGATTTACTGGTTACCTTTATATCCATAATAAAGTTGAATTCTTGGGCACTTCTGCAGAAATATTACAAGAATATCATCTGGATCAGGAGAGCTCAGTGTGTTCAAATACTTGCAAGTGCTTGTGTTAATTGACCATTCACGTTTTGGATAGCCTGTCCGCACTTTTACACATTCAGCGCAGCTTCGGGCATTTTCACATTGAAAAGGTTTTGTGATTCCAATAATTGCTGTAAACACAAGACAGAGGGGGTACATGGCCATTTGCATTTCAACAAACATTACTGATATAGAGTACTACGAGTATCTGCCGGGTCGGTCGTTCGAATTATTACGCACAGATCAACAAAGCCTACTTACATTTTAGCGACGATTCAAAAGCAAAAGATCGATCAACTGGTTTACTAATGCGCTGACAAATTGAATTGCTTCAATATTCATTTGAGATAAGGTACCGGCCAGGTAAACAAAATTTAGTGGCCGATGCTTTATCAAGAAACGTTCCCACGGAACGCGGTCCGAAATCAGTCAAAACATCTTGCCAAACAAAACACAATCACCTGTTTTTAGTTTGGAAGGTAGCGAATTTATACCAGCACAGCTTACGGCGTTGATCAACCCTAGCGAGCTTGCTAAGCTTCAGCTTGGCCAGGACGATTTACAGCCCATTATACGGTACCTACAG
>JASANB010003847.1:0-57741 GCA_030248155.1 Sabatieria punctata
ATTAACGATGGGGCCACTTTCAGTCGTCGCACTTTTGCACTGTCCACAACATTCGGCAGACATACCGTAACCGTTGGAAACGGCACTTTAGACAAGGAGTGGGCTTCATAAGTGGTACTTAATGGTTTATTGTTGTAGTCGTCAAACACCCGACTGATTTCATATGCAGCTAATAAAGCTGATAAGATTACTGCAATTATCCAAAATATCTTCCATCCACGGGTACTTGATCGGTTTATATCGGGCACACCGTGGAGCGTTGTGAACTGGCAGAATTTGCTCCACATCACGTAGCTACATACCAATCAATAAGAATGAATTGCGGGAAAAAATGTATTGACTTGTGCGAGCATGTTTAATTTGTATCAAATGCATCAAAAAGCTTTTAACTTTGTCGATTATCAAATTTACATTGAGCTTACGAATTATCGTGTCTACGGCAGAGTATTTAGATGCAAGCATAATAGGTGCCGCTGAAAGCTGTTCTTGCAGTTACGGTTACCTGGTTCATTTCACCTCAAGTGAATTGAATAAATGTTTATAATAATAATAGCACAGACTTTACTTTGCTTCAATTTATACAGCAACAAAACATTTTGATCGTTTAATTTCACAAAACATAAATTTTAGTCAGACACAACAGTAGCTGCTTTGAACTGCCACAATTGAAGTGCAAAAAATGAAATCGATACATAAAGATAGCTACGCCCGCACAAAGACCGTCAGAAAAGCAGATTTCAAAATTTCCTAAAAACTAAACCAGTTCGATTGTTTCGTCTATATTTACGAAATCAACCAAAAGTTACATTTACAGCTCTTCGGGCCACAACCACTAATAATACCTATACCTACTAGAGCAAGTTATTAGTTTCAGACAACATGCTCAGAAAACACAGGTTGATATGGGGTCACGAAATGGACATGTTGGTCTGTACGCCCTCCGCCCGTTATATCGGATCAGATCGGAAAGACGGTTTGCTTTTTTGATTAGAAAACGCGACTCTATGGTCTTCTTTGGTGCTGTAAACGCCAGAAGCGCAAGAAGCACACCAAAAACCCTCAATCAACACAGCAAATTCTTTAAATCTCAGTTTCTTCGTCTAACTCGGCCCCGATCGAGGTTGGAGTAACTGGAACTTTACCGGGGCCCAACTCTTCAATCAGCGCCATATAGATGGCATATTTCTCTCTATTGGCCGACCGGAACACCACCTGACAGATTTCTTTGGCTTGTTGCTCATAAATTTTGCCGTGCAAAAGCATCATTCCAGTTGCGTAAACAGACAACAACTTGGGATTGTAGGGTCCTCTGTCTTTCACCAACAGCTCTTTGCTTTGGTTAAGCAGCTGAATTTGAAATGCAACTAAATAGAATTTTGTGTCTGAAAATACCTCTGCAATTAGCTGCGGCTCAGTTTGACAATGCGCTCGAAGCAGCAAAACGTTAGACTGGCCATTGATGTCTTTCAATTCAGCGAATAACTTTTCTGCTTCGGCCAGATATTTGCTGGCAACTGCGAATTTATTCGAAGCATCCACTTCTTGGCTGACATGTTTCTCCTGCGAATAATGCCAGAACGCCAGTCGCAAGTAACACTTGGCCATTTTAGCCTGAAAATCTTTGAAAAACATGGTTCAAAATTGAAAATCAAGACACAAACTCTGGTTGAGTCCGATTCTGTAGCTTGTTTATAGTATTCAACAGCGGTGTCGTAGGCAGCAGTGACATAGGGAATTCGCGACAGGTCGTCCCAGGCCACCCACTCAGCGAAATCGTTGGAATTCACTGTTTTCTGTCACAATATTGGTTTTAAAATTGTCAACTGCCAAAATAGAGTATTACTTTGTGTTGTATGTCAGCGTTGAGAAGGTTGTAATTGCCCATTTTCAGAGATCGCGGCTTCTCGGACATTTTCGACTCGATTTCTATTAGTTTTTGCACGATTTTTGAAGCCGCCACAAATTGACCGGCTTGTGTTCTAAAGATTGAATACCATGAAAGCTCGGAACATCTAGTAAATACGTACAGTATAGTGGCGATGTCGAATGCGTACTCCTGCGTGGCTTGAATAGCTTCTTTCGATTTTGCGCCCTCAATTCGGAATGTGAACGCTTCCACCAACGGCTTTTCGAGCGTTGAGAGGTCACCAACTGACTAAAATAGAAATAGTTTTGAAAATAAAACGGCCCGGAAATCCAGTAGAACGAAACCTCAGTCCACAGACTGAAAAGTTGTCCGCTGTAGTGTGAGTTCATGAAATATTTCATGGCATCTGGCTGAACCAGAAACGAGGCCAGTTTGTCCAGCTCGTTGAGGCTTTTGAACAAATGGGGCAGCTCCTCTACTTTTCTGTCCCAAATAGTAACCACTTGTCGGTTAAAATATCTCATCAACTTCTCGTTAAACCAGCGTCTTAATTGTTTATTCGATAGGTAGCTAAAGACAATAATATTTTTTACAATTTGCTACAGCAAAGCTACAGTATGTATGGTCTTTACCGTTTCTCGACAGCTCGTTTGCAGGCATTGCTGCCGATAGCCAATCGGTGTTCGCCAGGCTCACCAATTTCGGTTAGATGATGACGCAGTCTGTACAATACTTCGCGCCATCGCACCGCGCTTACCATGGGACTCGTGTTAACAAACTCTACAAACAAACTACAATTTACAGCACTACCATTATTTACTAATTTCTTTTTATTGACAGAAAAAGTTATTGCTTACCAAATCCCACCGGCGGATTGCATCGTCGCTTGATTGTTTCCGGCAACAGTTTGCTTTCGCTTGAAAGAAGCTGTCTCAGTTCGAACTCACGCAGACCTCGGCGAGCCGTGCTCAATAGACACAAAGTGGCGATTAGCAAATGACCCCGCAATTCTGTCTCAAATTCCACCAATTCTGTTTCCGCCAAGCTAAAAAATCATCTTAGTTGCAGTATTTTTAGTAAGTCTTTCTCTACCCTAGGCCTTCTTCCGTATTTAGCGAGCATGACAGTGCTAAACACCATTCAGAATCTACTCGGTTTCTGTTTTGTGCAAAATTTTTCGATTTTCTTAGATCCGTTTGTTTCTAGCTACTGTACTTGACATAGTCTTGGGGTTTTTCAGCACGAAAACATTTGATACTACAGTAGCAATTTGCTGATTTTCTGAGAAAAGATTAGGCAATTCTGGGACACTAACCCCCATTAGCGGAAACCTACCATATTAACTTGAAACTAAGATTGAATCTAAAAGTAAGTCTAACTTCATCCTAAGGTTCATTTATCCCGACACTACGTAGAAGCCTAAAAAATGATCACAGTGCTGAATAGAAGCCCTCGGTTCCAAAAATAAGTGAGGGATTGTGTCACTGTATCTGAATCGGATAGTCAGCGCGTCATGCACGCCGCTTCCCTCGCAATTCTGCAGTGAAACCTAGCTTAGCCTGTACAGTCTGTACAAAAATATTTACCCGATAGTGCTGAAGTAAGCATAGGCCTTCACTTTCTCCAACGGTCTGCCACTTCTGAGCAAACCGGCCAAAATTCTACACTTGGTTCCGCTGAAGTCCACCTTTCGCACTTTTCCACTTTCCATAGATGCTGCCAGGTTGACTGCCGTGCCCATGGTTATTTTGCGTTTGGCGGTGGCGGCTGCATTCAGACTGGCAGCCCATAACTTCTTTCCATAAGTTTCCGATTCCTCCAGACTGCTCTTACTGTACATGCTGGTTTTGCGGAAAGTTGTCACTGGCGGCAAATTCACCAATGCGTCAGCTGTTTGGCGTCGCGCCGTCTGCGGACGTACGGTACCGTTTATACTTGCCACTGACAGTTTGTTGGTTACGGTGGCCAAAATTCCGCGCGAGACGTGGCGCAGAAATCGGTTAATTAGGCGCTGAATTGAAGAGTCAGAAAAGTTAGAAAAGTTAGTGTTTACCTTGGCATCGCTTTTGCTCATGTAGGATAGTTGGATCCAGTTCGGCGATTCTTTCATGTTTTGCTTGAAAGCCTTCGGGATAGCTGCTTCCTTTGTCACAGAGAATACAATTTTTACGTGTGTTGGTAGTTTTGGAGGAAGAAAACTGCTAGGACGGGAGTCTTCCAGCTATAAATATTACAGTACGAAAATGTAGCAGACAGAAATTATTGAATATACCAAATCGATGTCGTCCACAATCAAAATAGCCGGCTCTACATTTGGGTTAGTCATTTGGGCTATCACTTCAGCCCGTAAAGCGTCTACGTCACCAGAGATTTGCGCCTAAATCTTTTTTTTAGAACAGACAGAAACATCTGATTTTGACTAACCTTCCGCACGTTGAAAAGTTCTCTTAAAATGCGACTGTACATGTTCAATCTGCTTTGACCGGCGGTGGCGTGGCTGACAAAGTGGTAGAAAACTTTGTAGGCTTTGTCTTTTCCGGGATGTTTCAAAGCACATTCACATCCGTCTTGCGGTTGCAGCATTTTAACCAGATTTCCCAGCAAACTAGATTTGCCCGTACCGTAATCACCGCTCACGCAGAAAATGTTTGAGATAGCATCGTCATTTAGTTGATCGTAGAGCTGTAATAATTCTTAGATGTAAATTGGACCACAAAGAAAGACCGTTGATACTTGTTCAACCATATTATCCAGAGTTTCGCTGCTTGTGTAGGCAAATCTCTCCACTGCTCTTCGATGGTTGTCGTGACAGGCCTTGTCGGCGTCATAAAGACTGGGTTCGTAAACGCACTGCGTCTCAAGACGCTTCTTGAAAAAATCGGTCGTCTGAAAATCTTACAATAAAAATACAGGGTCCGCCAAAAAAAACAACTCAGCAGATTTTTTGCTGTAACAACCGCAAATCTCAACCGATTTGAATGAATCCTTTTCTAAATGAAAGCTAAATAAATTACTGAAAGATTGATGTAACGCTTATTAAGATAGCCTGCTTAGTTCCTGAGATATTTGTCGTCAAAGTCAATACAAGAGTTTTTGGCAATGAACAAGAGTGATAAAGAACAACCTGGCAGACTTTTTAGTGTTTTAGGTTTGGTTTTAGTTTAGAATCTCAACCGATTTGAATGAATTTCCTCTTTTGAAAGAAAGATTGATAAATTCTTCAAAGATTGGTGCAATTTTTATTGAGATTTACTGCTTAGTTCTTGAGATATTTGCCCTCAAAGTCGAAACAGATTTTGGCAAAGAACAAGAGCGATTCCGTTGCATTTCATAATAAAGCAGATTCCTACTGCTGGGGCTAATGATACTTTAGTGTTGAAGTAAACCGAGTTTCTTTGTCACCAGTAAAGCCTCCAATAGCCCTTTGCAGTAGCAGAAATCCGTTTTATTACGAAGTGCAGAATAATAAATAATCCCTCTTTTTCACCGCCAAAATCACTCTTTTGAATTTGAGAGCCAATATCTCAGGAACTAAGCAAAGTACATTAATGAAAATTTCAGCAATCTTTTAAGGATTTATTTATCTTTAATTTAAAAAAAGGATTCATTCAAATCGGTTGAGATTAGCGGTTGCTACAGCGAAAAATCTGCTGGGTTGTTTTTTGGCGGACCCTGTGCAGCATTTCTAGACAAACGTACAATTTGAATAAATCTCTCCAGATTTTTTAGTTTGATGAATTGATGGTGAGGATCCGTCACTCCTTCGGAGGTGCAACTGTAGGTAACATAGCGGGAGCCCTAGAAATATTGATTAAATTGAACGAAAGTGGGGGAGTGCGACAGTGAATCGTACGTACAGGAATGGTTTGTTTGAGTTTATCTTTGAGAAAATCGATCCTGTGTCTGCCGGGCCCATCTTCAATGAATTGAACTCGATGAAAAGGAATCGAATCGAGGAATTTTGAATCCCGTACCATGAACAATGCTGCAATTTAGAATGCTTTCTTCAAATTTGTGTAACTCCTCTTCAATATCATGGGCCCACTATAAACACAATTTTTGAGCCCAAGTCTAAGCCTAAGCTCAGCTAAAACCAGACCCTCCACTCAGTTTTGTGTACCGTTAGGGTTGTCAATTCTGTGAGCCCCGACTGTAATTTGCGTCTCCAAAATAGACATTCCTCTAACCAAGCCAAAGTTGTCGAGAACATCCTGATCAACGTAACTTTCAGAGGGCACATGACCAGCGCATTCGCTGCAAAAAGATTATCTCTCATTGCGATAATGTTACAGTTGAATGCGTTTTGCACCCCAACAAACAAAGCACGAACGGCGCGATGTTATCTTGGTAACAGTGCTCGAGGACATCTAGACTTAGGTAGAAATCTGGATTCATCAATTCATCTTTGCCACCCTAAAAACCGACAGATTGAAACGGCGATAATTTCTCGCAATTCGATTTTACTTGGTGAAAATCTTCGATGATCAGAAACAGTTTCTTAGCCTCGCAGATTGATTGGAGAATGGGATACAGCTGCAAAAGTGTTCTTACATTTTACATTTTCATGGTAGTAGCTTAGATACTACCTGAGTATGCACAAGATGTCTTTCATTTCGGAAGTCTTTGAATGTACACGCAATAAATACTCTCACAGTAGACCAGTTACTGTATTTAAAGACGAGCTTTTTCGAGGAAACTTTTCTCCTCGGATGAGACTGTAATTCGCCCCAAATCTCCTTCGTTCTTTCAGCGTCGAATTCTGCTCCGTCTTCGTGAGAGATACCGCAGCCCATTGTTAGTTTAACCAAGAAAACAGATTTTACGGCTTTCTTCAGTCAATAAATTTTTCACTAGCCATAAATTTTAATAATTGCGCTTTTTGTTCGGTCGCCACAACAGTTCAGCTGTCATGGCATCGATGCGATTTGTGTCACTGCGGCATTTCTCCAATAAAGCCACAACTTAGTGACCTAGTAAACAGTCGGATCGCTCCAGTTACTCTAGACAGTGCCCGGAGCTGTGCAAAACAGAAAATGCGCCGCAAGTTTTTTGTCGCTTCGGGCGTCAAGTTGTTATGTCACAGAGAGACGCAGGCAGGTTAAAACAGAAGAAAGACAAAATATTGTGTGACGACGAACAACTTAATTTTACGTCCGTATGTGGGTCCGTTTTCGGTTCTGGTGCAGTTAAAAGAAATTTAGGTTCCATTACCGATTGCGCAAACCGTAGTTGTGTGACACTGGGTGACACAGTTTTACGACCGGCCCGGCCAAACCAGAATCGGCGTCGCTCTGCTCGTTTGGTTTGCCCTTGTTCATTTCCTCGCCCCGTGCCGGCTGCCATCTCTTCTTGTCCGTCAATCGGCCAAATCTCGCACATTTCAATTTCCGTCGGTCAGTATGGCACTGCTGGCACTGTTATGGACTGCCACAGCTGTGGTAGTCCAAATCTCCGGTTAGTTTTTGGTTTTTGCCTACATAAAATAGAGTTTGTTTGGTCAATTTGTTAGCGGGCCCTCCAATTTTTATGGATCATGCAGTCGAGCCCGGCACCAATGGTTGTGTCGACCTGGACCCCAAATGTTCGGCCTGGGCTAGCCAAGGAGAGTGCCAGACCAATGCTGCCTGGATGATGGGAAATTGTAGAAGGTCGTGCCAGAGCTGTCAGGGAGGTAACGTTTACAGCAGTGTCGTACTGTACGTAGGTACATTTCTTTGCGACGGGGAGATAAAGAAAAGATCGGAAAACCATTATTCAGCTTCTAAATGCGTTTTCCAGAACGTTTCTTGGCACCCTGGATTGCCTTAACTCATAAAAATTTACCTCAATCCTGAATGCGACTGTTTATAGTTTACCATACTTGTGTTCACAGATTTCAATTCTAGGAGACCGAGCCTGGAAACTGAGAACCCATATTGCCTCCAACTATGACAAAAATAACTCGACTAGTGGCAAAAACTTCACCATTAATACGATAACTATTGAATCAATGCAGCTTAATCACATAGAAGTGGTAGGTATGCTGATTTCGCACCTTCTTGATCTGGCTGTTTTAAACTTGAACTTGGTTATCAATCATCTACGTATTTTTGAACCAACGTTTAACTATTGATTTTTCAGAACGAAGTAGCTCAAATGATCACTGTTCACGGAAAATTGGCTACGGTAGGTGATCGTTTGGCTTGGTTTGCCACTTTCCCAGGGCGAGTTTTGGGTTTTCGGAGTAGTAAAAATTGAAGGAGCAAAAACTAGGTCACCGTGTTCCGCCGCCGATTACAATTGATTTGACAAATGAAAGTACGTTCTGACACGATTTCACTTGTACCGAAGAGACGCGCCATTTAGAGTTGGAACGACACACGACTGCAATGGGACAGACAACAGTGGGGCGTTTCCTGGCTTAACTTCTACTGGATCCAAATCTGGACGCCGAAGATTGTGCAAGTTAACACTCCTGACTCTAGACCTGCCACCGTCACAGGAAAGGTTTTGGCCGCAAATTACACGGGCGAGGTACTGACTAGATCGCAGAGCGACTTGAGACTGATCGTAGGACTTCGGTCCCCCGTCACATCGTATCAGGGGGTGACTACCAAATTTCTCAGAGTCGGGAATTAAACCGTGTACGAATTAACAGAGCGTGGGATTTGAGGAGGACTGTACCTGTCTTGGCTTCAAGCCTTTGGGCTTACGTAGGCTTAGGCTTAGGAATTTTGGGATTTCGAACGCAACCTGTCAAAAACTGTCCTTCACAAACATTAGACTGAAGACATTACCTATTAAAGTCACGCACTCACGCCGTTTATGGTACTGGTGCCATATATGGTACCTCCATGTCCGGAGACTCTGGCGGTGGTACCTCTGATGGTACCCCACGTTCGGGGAGTGTGGTTGTTGTTGTAACCTTTCGTCCTTTCGAACTTGTTGGAGTAGCTAACTGCTATAGAGCGTGAAGAGACACAAGGTCCGGCACCCTCCTTAACAACAACCCTCCCCTTTGCTGTCGGTGTGTTCAAGACAGCGCCGGTTTGGTCCCCATTTATCTACTTGCCATTGCTGACTTTCGAACTTGCTTAAATTGATTGGGAACGAATCGTTTGAGTGAAAGCCAAAAAATCGATCGATGGGACGTTTTTAATCAGAATATTGTTAGACCGAAATGTTGTTTCCTCTCATTGTTTGCCTTGCCATGCCATTACTGACTTTCGATGGCCTGGGTTGGGCTTAGTGTCGAGTGTGGGCGTTCGGGGAGTGTGGTGGGTGGTAGGGTAGGGGTACCATTATATGGCGCCGATACCAGCATACTTTTCACAAAAACTTTCTTTTTGCAAGCTACTATTTCTACCCGATCTCTACTTGCAGGTGTTTATGTGGTCGGACTTCAGTTTCACAGCGCCGTGTGCTTTCGATTACGGCTCCTACCCCTCAGACAAACAACGCTGCTGTGTACGACTGGACGACAAACGCTACTATGCAGTACGATTTCTGACTTCGTCGCGAGCGCAGAATTCGGCGCTGGAGTCAGCCAAAACGACGCACATTTCCGGCTGGTCGGTTGACGACGTAGAAGTGAAGTCAAACAAATACGCAGTGCAAGTGTTGAGTGACTGGACCAAAGACCCATACGACATCCAAACCACCAACTGTGACATTTGCGTGAAAGTCAAACGACAGGCCGCCTATTATTCGTCAGAGATATCTGGTCCAGCCATAGCCACTGCCGTAATCACGATTGTCAGTTTTTTGGTGGGCGACTTATGGAACCAAATTGTCTTCTTGCTCGTCTCTATTGGACTGCAAATTGTCAGCATGTCCATTGTGAATACGAGATTGCCACCAACTTCCGGAAGTGCGCCAGCAATTGGTAGAGAAGCGGCAAAGATTAGATTGGTTTGTCCTAAAGTAAACCGGTTTCAGTCAAGTTCTACAGCATCAACATGACCATCAACCTAATCGCACTGGTGCTGAGTGTGATTCTGGCCAAATTGGCAAGCCTCAAGACCTGCATTCCGCCACCGCACTTAGTCGACAAGTTTCTAAGTCTTATTCAGGTGTGCTTGCCGTGCACGAGAAACACAGATGAAGAATCGCTGAGCCCTGCCGAAGGCGAGAAGGAGAAAGGCCAGCTGCACTGGGCTCCGCTCGCTCGTGCCATCAACTGTTTGATGTTTGCCATCGTTGTTTTTGTCTACGTTCTGCTTATTTTCGGGTGCTTTGTTGTATGAGCAATTGGATAAAAATTAGCCTATTGGAGAGATGAAAAGAGTTTAGATGTGTGGCTCTTTACAGGTTGAAAGTTTGCAGTTGAAAGATACGCCACTAATGTTCATGTATTAGTGTGCCAAGTTATCTTACAGCTCTCTCTAGGCTTAAGTTTAAATTTTTCGGTTTGAATACCCATATTCAGAGAGTGACTGTTAAAACTAAAAACTAGATAGTGATTTCTGAGCTAGTTTGCTAGTATTGGAACTGCTAGTACATGCACTGTACTGTATATCAGTTAGAGTCGTGTGTCTGCCAATAGCAGCATCTTCCAGTGAATCTTTATTAGTGGCTGAACAGAAAACAAGTATTAGACAATGAGTGGAGTTCTGGTCAATAGAAGATACGTTTGTATGTCATAGCAAAAGAACATTCCTAGTAGAGTATGTATGGCCACCGTAGCAGAGAAGTTGACCAGTTGAACAGCAGTGGGGTCGTGCTGGTATTGATTCAGATGAGAAAGAGTGACTTGCAGGGTTGCAGTGGATGAGGCGATCAGCAAGATCATGTAGACGAGGTACTTCAGTCCCAGCTGACCCACTGCCAGTCCCACCAGCAGGTAGGCCATGGCTGTGGAAGCCGCTGTAACGCCCAGGAATGCCCGGCGGTCTCTAGACAAGCTGGTACCGAATTCACAGACCATTCCGATAACCAGTGGAGCAACGAAGGCTGGTGGTGTCATCATTAGCATGTAGCACTCGAGCAGGTGGTAGCCAGACAAGAGACCCATGGCCACGGCTGTCAGAAAGACCAGTAAAAGTCGCTGTCCATCCTGCCACTGGTCCGCTCGCTTGCGCACCACAAACCAGGCGTAGACTGGCAGCAGGAAATGTGTGAGCAAGAGAGACAACGATCTGCTGAAGACCAGGCGCAGAGCATAGGCGAACAAGTAGCCGCTGAGCAACTGAGATGTAGCCAGGCCCATAAGACAGATAGAGGACCACAGATGAGTCTGTAACATCAGGCGCATGTTCACTAGATCAGTAGTCACAGGCGACAGATCTTGCAGTGAGAGACTGAGTCTGCGTGAAAAGTCTTGAAGGGCCAGCTGTATCTGCACGGCCTGAGTCCGAAACTCCACTGCTATCTTTACCGCATCGTCAGTGAGACTCTTGCATCGACGGCGCACGTCATGGAAGGCTATTTGGAGCTCCGTTCGATATCCAGTCAAAGTTTGTGTCACAGGATTCGACATAACTTGAACAGGTATAACACAACACAACACACTGCTAGTAGTCACAAGAAAATAGGTCTATGCATGACAACGGTTTTATTAGCAGATGAAGTTAAATGAGGTTGTGATTGAGAAACAGGGGTAGTAGATGTACAGATCAGACCAAAAGCTTCACAAAATTCTCTGCTGTGACCGGCTCTCGACAGGTCGGACATCTGCTAGTGTCGGCAGCTTCTATGGCCCGAGGAATGCAGCCATTGCAAGAGACGTGACCGCATTTAGTCGCCAGAAGGTGACCGCCGCCAACAGCTGACAGCTGAAAATAGAATTTGAAAACGTGTTGAACTATGTCTTGAAGGAGAGAGACCTCTGCGCTTGACTGCGAACAAATGCCACAGGAGATGATGGGGCGCGGACCGCTGGGAACACTGGCGGCAGTGGTTTCGGTTCTTGTCTGTCCCTGCTGCGGCCAGACACACTCTGGCATGAACACGTTCCACTGAGTTTGCAAAAAGCGTTGCTGGTTCTTCAGTGGACGCAGTGCCCGCGGCCGATTAGTGAATTTCATTGGCACGCGTTTCACGCTTTGGTCAAAAAACCAAAACGCGCTTCGGCCTATAAACCAAAACGCAAGTCTATAATAACGTGGTCACAGACAGCACTTACGGTTCCGCACGTCTATCGTAATAGTCGGGGCGCGCGCATACTGAAATACGGTGGGTACTGAAAGTCTGGTCGTGACACGTACATAGTTGTGCAGACATCTGGCCGTATTCAACATGTTCCATCTGTGCGCACTCATCAGCTTGACGATACTGTAGAATCGAAACTGAAACGACACACATTTACTTTGCACCTGGAGTGTTCAAAGGCTGACGGACTCGACGAAAGTGGTTGGCGAGAAAGCTGGTCACCAGGACGTACTGCTGAGGGTTTGATGGTGCAAGCTGACAGTCTGACCTTATCTCGCGATTGGTCAAGTATCCGAGGTTAATGGGCACGAAATACAGTGACAGACAGATCGGTGCAGCGCTTCTTCGCCCTCTGACAGGTGGTGGTGCCACATCGACCCACCGCTGTCCCTCAGATTGGACGTACTACAACAGATGTGCAACCTACTGTCAGACATACTGCTTAGTGGTACCGCATACGAGTACCTGTTCGAGTTGCTGTCGAAGAACGAGTGGAGCATTAGGATTGTCGGCCAGATTGTCGAACCAGTTCTGATCCAACTCAGGAAAAATACGGCGCTAAAACAAAGTAGCCTCAATGTACAACTGAGTCTATGGCAAATCAGAATGAAAACTGACTGACCACTTGTTCGATGAGTTCAAGATCGGCCATCGTAGAACGCAACGCAACACAGTTGGACACACACCAATGATCAAATATGAAACAAAAATTTGTATATGTATTTGCAATGTAATTCAGTCAAAAATTCATCACAAGTTGTTGGTCTTTATAGCGCTTGCCGGAACAAATCCATAGGCTGTCAATTAGAGACCTGCATTTGTCGGGCCGGCCCGGGCCTGCCCTGAGATTTGAAACTCCCGGCCCGGGCCTGCCATTGTTGGCGACTTTACTAAAAATATTCGCCCGCACATGCTAGACATGCTAGCAAGTTGTATGCACTGATAAAAATAGTGCCCGGCTTATAGTCCCTGAGCGAAAGAAGAAATCTGCGCATATGACTCGCCGTTCATGAAATCTGCGCATATGTTTGCGTTTGAAACGAAAGTTTTCTGAACGAAGCTTTAAGCGCCGCCAGGTACTACAGGTTGCAGGACAGACGCTGCAAGCTTAAATCGAACTCAGTTGATAGCATTTTGTTCTTAAGAGAAATCTTTAAGTGTTTAAAGCTGTTTTTGCGTTGTTTTGTTGCTTTAATGACTTGCATTCCACAAGAGCCGAAGATTTTCACTTGTATTAAAGTTGAGGCATTTTATTGCTTTTTGCCTAAGAGTAAATCTGATGGTTGATACATCATCATAAAAAATTCGATATTCTCCTTATTATAGCCAACCAACCCCATCGGAACGCTGACAAGGAACACTCCACTAGAGAGGGTTGTAGGTTGCAGCACAGCAGGCTTACATGTTTTTGTTGAACCTCTAGTACATACATAATGATGGGTGTTGCATAAAAGACTTTTACTGTCATAATAAAGGTTTTCTAAATTATGGACAGTACCAACATGTTTATGAGCCTACATAGTAAATGTCCTGTACGTGTAGAAAAGTTTCGTGATGACTGGGGGTTCGGACTAATTCAAGGCACCTGCGAACGTTTGCACTAGGAACCCAGAAACCGCTGCGCAGCTAATTTATAATAGCTGGCGAGTTCTAATCTTGCTTTAGGCCTACTTGGGATGGTAAAAATAGTTAAAGTGATACTGTATGGCTGAAACAGGAATGAAACTTTCTAAACGACGCCCGTCAGTTCGCATGTGGTATCGGCGCGCGCAATAAATAAACTGGCCAGCGTGCTTATTAAACCAAGGATTACTTGATTAAACGAAAACGTTAAGGCAAAGGCTCGCCTCCTTCTTTCCTGAATTTGCTTCCTTCACCTCGGCTGGTTGTCGGTTGCTGTTTGATCCACAGACTACTTATCCGATCCGGTAGGTGATGTGGTTGGTGTCCGTGTGTGTGTACGAACGAACGAACTTGGGTATCGCCCAACACAAAACAAAAACAATAGAGTAAGCAATAATAAATAAATAATCACAATATCGCTGTTACTACAGTTTAAAACGACGGTTTATGGAGGCGGGGATCCAAAAAAGGGATCAGGTGTAGCTGGGGGGGGGAATCAGGAACCGATCCCAAACAAAAACTAATGTGTTTAATGATCATAAATAATTATAAATTAACGATTTCTATCGATAAATATCGATTATCGATAATTTTTTTGGCAAAATACCAAAATTTCAAATTCGTCCGAATATTATATTATACAGGGTGTGCCAAAAAAAAACAACCCAGCAGATTTTTCGCTGTAGCAACCGCAAATCTCAACCGATTTGAATGAATCCTTTTTTAAATGAAAGATAAATAAATTCTTGAAAGATTGATGTAACGTTTATTAATGTACTCTGCTTAGTTCCTGAGATATTCACTCTCAAAATCAAAACTGTGATTTTGGCAGTGAACAAGAGGGAATTTTTATTTTTCGGCTGCACTTCGTAATAACACGGATTCCTGCTACTGTTGAGGGCTATTGGAGGCTTTACTGGTGTCACATAAACCCGGTTCACTTCAACAGTAAAGTGTCATTAGCCCCCAGCAGTAGGAATCTGCTTTATTATGAAGTGCAACGGAATCGCTCTTGTTCTTTGCCAAAATCTGTTTCTGACTTTGAGGGCAAATATCTCAAGAACTAAGCAGTGAATCTCAATAAAAATTGCACCAATTTTTGAAGAATTTATCAGTCTTTCATTCAAAAAAGGATTCATTCAATGAATCGGTTAAGATTCATGGTTGCAAATAGCGATCGACCGGAATTCCGGTTCCGGTTCCGGCCGGAACTGGCGGTTCCGGTTCCGGTCCGGTTCCGGTGAAAAAGGGTACCGGAACCGGAACTTTTTCATTCACTATTTTCGATGGATATTCAGTTACATCAAGTATTATTGCGTCTGTTTAATAAAGTGCGCAGCTCAGTGGGGGCAGTAGAATTTGCATGAATGGGGAGAAATTATGCAGTCTTCCATGTTATGCAGGGGGGGGGGGGGGCCCCCCGAGGCCGCCCTCTGGCAAGTAAATTTTCGAGCAAATTTTTGCAATTATTTACAATTTCACACACAAAAATTGCCAAAATCGCCTGCAAAACAGCACTTTTTAGCTGTATTTCAGCCCAAATTAGCGATTTTTGGCAATTTTTAGCCAAAAAATTGCGATTTTTTCGATTTTTGAGCGTTTTTAGGCCCACCCCCAATGCCCCCCCCCCCCATCGGCGGATGACCTGTTACATGTATGAGTCTTCCATGTTATGCATCATTAGAAGTGCCTCTAAAGACAATTTTCGGTGAAATTATGCAGTTACAGACCATACATGTAACAGGTCATCCGCCGATGGGGGGAGGGGGGGTTGGGGGGGGTCTGGCGCCGGCCGGGGGGGGGTCTGAGCCAAAATTTTGAGGGAGGGGGGTGGGCACTAAAAAACGCTCAAAAATCGAGAAAAATCGCAATTTTGGCCTAAAAGTCGCCAAAAATCGCTTATTTGGGCTGAAATACAGCTAAAAAGTGCTGTTTTGCAGGCGATTTTGGCAATTTTTGTGTGTGAAAGTGTAAAAAATTGCAGAAATTTGCTCGAAAATTTACTTGCCAGAAAAATCGGAGGGGGGGGTCGGTGAAATCGTCTCGGGGGGGGGGGGGGGTCCCCATCTGGGGGGGTCTGGCCTAAGTCGGGTGGGGGGCAGACCCCCCCCCAGACCCCCCCTGTTACATGTATGTTACAGACAGTGTTTAGAGCTGTATTGTCGTTTTCGAACAGGTTTCTCAACTGACTTAAGGTGCAAAAGTGGAAAATTTGTTGTAAGTATCTGTACTAGCATGCTGGACCCATTTAAGACGATTTTCAACAAAAAAAAATTTTTTTTTAAATTTTTAAAAAAAAAGCAAAAACTTTTGGCCTTCAAAAAAAATTTTTTTTAACAACTGTGCCTTTAAGGCAGCTAAAAACATCTCCGAAGGTGACAGATCAAAGCTGAAACCTGAAAATGTTGAAAAGCTTCTCTTTCTGAAGTACAATTTGCGTGCTCTTGACTACTGTTATTGAAAAGTCTGTATTCTGTTGTTGATTTGAACTTCTGCTGATGTTTATAACAGGAATTTGTACACGACGTGCCTATAAATACGTTTCTATAAATTTTGGACCAAATATTGAAAAAGTTCCGGTCGATCGCTAGTTGCAAAAGTAAACAATCTGCTGGGTTGTGTTTATCACTCTTGTTCATTGCCAAAATCTCTGTTTTGACTTTGAGGGAAAATATCTCAGGAACTAAGCAGGCTATCTTAATAAACGTTACATCAATTTTTCAATAATCTATTTATCTTTCATTTAAAAAAGGATTCATTCAAATCGGTTGAGATTTGCGGTTGCTACAGCAAAAACTCTGCTGGGTTGTTTTTTTTTGGCACACCCTGTATATCATTCGAAAGCCCTCTACAGAAGGAGTCTAAAATGATATCAGTACGGGGGTACACACTGGAGGACCTGTTTTCCAAATATGATAAAAGTACTTTTTGGTAAACAGGCAACTGTGGAGCGTACCCTATACTGATGCGTCCCCTAGGGGTATTTTTATATTTGGAAAATAGGCCCTCCAGTGTGTACCCCATGCTGATATTGTGATCATTAGACTCCTTCTGTTGAGGGCTTTCGAATGATATACAGGGTTTCCAAAAAAAACAACCCAGCAGATTTTTCGCTGTAGCAACCGCAAATTTCAACCGATTTGAATGAATCCTTTTTTAAATGAAAGATAAATAAATTCTTAAAAGATTGTTGAAATTTTCATTAATGTAGTCTGCTTAGTTCCTGAGATATTGGCTCTCAAAAACAAAACGGTGATTTTGGCAGTGAACGAGAGGGATTTTTTTATTATTCTGCACTTCGTAATAAAACGGATTCCTGCTACTGCTAAGGGCTCTTGGAGGCTTTACAGGTGACACAGAAACTCGGTTTACTTCAACACTAAAGTATCATTAGCCCCAGCAGTAGGAATCTGCTTTATTATGAAATGCAACGGAATCTCTCTTGTTCTTTGCCAAAATCTTTTTCGACTTAGAAGCCAAATATCTCAAGAGCAAAACTGTGAATCTCAATAAAAATTGACCAATCTTTGAAGAATTTATTTATTAGTCTTTCATTCAAATCGGTGGAGATTAATGGTTGCAAAAGTAAAAAATCTGCTGGGTTGTTCTTTATCACTCTTGTTCATTGCCAAAATCTCTGTTTTGATTTTGAGGACAAATATCTCAGGAACTAAATAAACGTTACATCAACCTTTCAAGAATTTATTTATCTTTCATTTAAAAAAGGATTCATTCAAATCGGTTGAGATTTGCGGTTACTACAGCAAAAACTCTGCTGGGTTGTTTTTTTTTGGCACACCCTGTATAATATGACTACATTCGGATTACTTTGGAATTTAGGCAAAAAATATTCGATAATCGATAATTATGTATAGAGGTGATTAATTGGTGATTAGTTATGATCACTAAAAATATTTATTTTAATCTGGGGTCGGTTCCTGATTTTACTCCGGGAAACTATACATTTACCTTATTTTGCCTTTAATAAGAAGCGTACCATACACTGAATTTTTCCCACCTGGAGGGATTATTCCGGCGAGATGGTGGGTGTAAACCCCCAAACTCCTGCGGCCCATGTCCGGTAATTTGTATCATCAGAGTCCCTAGTTGGGGGTGGCGAGTGAGTGGATTGACCCCACCCACTTCAGCCAATGTGTTTCGGAGAAAATTGTTCACATTAACTGTGTAAGCCAGCGTATTAACCATACTACATTGGCCGGAAAAATGGGTTGGGGTAGTCGAAAATTTGGGGGTGGGCCTGCCGGCTTGTGGCGTCGTGGGAGATTTGGTGGGTGGTGTCAGGAGCAAAAGTCGGCTTCAGATGGGTGGGGTGGGGTCGAGCCCAAGTTCGGGGGTGCGAAAATGATTGGAATTGTATGTACTGCTATTCTGTTACTCAATAAGTTGACCTTTGACCCCTAGACTGGTAGTTTGGTGCGTGTACATCGTAACTGGAATCGTCCGTTAATGATATCTCAAGTACCGATCTACGTTCACTGTAGATTAACCTTTCGGCCTCACAGTCTGTCATGCCTGAGTGAACTAAATTGTCTGATTAGGATGTTAGGTGCAGTCTAGTGATGCCAAGTCTTCAATCGGAGCAGAGGTTTGTAGTTGTCTATCATCTCTGATAACGTCTTTTTTGGCTTTTTTCGTATCCAGTCACAAAATTCCACTTATAAAACAAACCGACTTCGGTTTGGTGTGGTAAGACGAAATGATGATACTGCAACTAATGAACTTTCTCTATGTTCTCTGCCTGTCTTGTCTCCCCGGTTTTCTGTCTGTCTGTCTGTCTGTCTGTCTGTCTGTCTGTCTGTCTGTCTGTCTGTCTGTCTGTCTGTCTGTCTGTCTGTCTGTCTGTCTGTCTGTCTGTCTGTGGCATATTCTTCCGCGCGGTGGTGTTCAGTCGAGAGCTGATTTCTGGACACATTGGGACGGAAGGCACAGAATTATTCACTGGCCTCAGTTAGCTAGTGTTATTGTTTTCAAGCGACATCCAGTTTTCGCTTGACAATAGCACAGGCCAACACTTTTCTCTCTTTTAGCCTCTGACTAGCCAAAATGAAGATCGCAGTGGTGGGTCAAAGTGCGTTTGGAGTGGACGTCTACAACGCACTCAAAGAAAACGGCCACGAAATTGTAGGTGTGTTCACAGTTCCCGACAAGAATGGCAAAGAAGATCTCCTTGGTAAGAGGTTTTTTCTCCTTTTCTTGACCTTTCGTGTCTGCCGTGCGTCTTTAGTATAAACAACCCGACCAGACCAGCCAGTTTCTAATCTAATCGCGCCTGGTGTAATAATGTTCCTTCTGTTTGCCCTATCTATCTTACCGAAGGGGAGCGCGTAGAAATCTCTCCACTTTCGTTTTCAGCGCAAGCCGCAGCTAAGGATGGAGTTAAGGTGTTCAAGTTTTCGCGCTGGCGGCTCAAAGGAAAAGTCATTCCCGAGGTGCTGGAGCAGTACAAAAGTGTGGGAGCCGAGCTGAACGTGATGCCTTTCTGCACGCAGTTTATTCCAATCGAAGTTGTGACATTCCCCAAAGAACAGTCGATCATTTATCACCCTTCCTTGCTTCCTAAACATCGTGGAGCTTCTGCCATCAATTGGTATGTACACAATGAGTAACAGATTCAACAACAACAACGCTGTTGAGACACGGCGACCTAAGATTGGTTTACCTTCTATGTGTCTATTTTTGTCATACGTATTGTAAAGGTCGAAAGAAGTACGGTAGTCCGTATGACCGGTACCATCACCACACGCCGAAAACGGGGTGCCATAATATATGGTACCACTAGCCTAGGTACCGGTACCATAAACAAAACTGAAACAATTTGTATTTTAGGACTCTGATCAATGGAGACGCAAAGGGCGGTTTTACGATTTTCTGGGCAGATGACGGTCTAGACACCGGTCCGATTTTGCTGCAACGAGAATGCGAGATCGACCCCGACGACACTCTGAACACGTTCTACAAGCGATTCTGCTATCCCGAGGGCGTCAAGGGAATGGTTAGTACAATTGATTTCTTTGCCTTCATACTTTCTTCCTGTGCTTTCTTCAGAGCGGCTGTTTTTCGACCAAACCTAAAAATGTCGTTTGTTGTTGTAGGCCGAGGCTGTGGAGTTAATCGCGAAGGGCAAAGCACCGCGCATCGTACAACCGGAGGAAGGCGCTTCCTACGAACCCTACATCACTACCAAACCAGAGTTGGCCGAGGTTTCTACTTCCGTTTTGTCTTCGTTTTTGATCAACAGTAAGTGTTGTCTTGGTGTTGCAGATTAACTGGGACCAGCCAGCCCAAACCATCCACAATTTCATTCGCGGCAATGACAAGGTCCCAGGCGCCTGGTCGACCTTCGACGGCGAAAAAGTTACCTTTTATGGCAGCACCATGTACAAGGAGTCTACGCCGCCTTCCGATGTCGTCTCGGTCGATGTGGTGGGCGCGCCGGGCGGTAAAGTTCTGGTCCACTCGTCTGGAATGCTGTTGGCCGGGAACGACGGAAAATACGTGCGTTTTGTGTTAATTTTTTACTCTTATTCTACCTTTCGTTTGTTGTTTTAGTTAAAAGTCTCACAACTGAAATTCGCCGACGGACGCATGATTCCGGCCAGCAAATTCGGCGTTCAAGACGAGGAGAAGGTGGATTTGGAGTTGAACGAAGAAGAGAAAGTGATGGAAGCGGCTTTGAAGGTGAGCTTCTGGTTGGTGAACCGGTTTAATGAGAGGTTTCTAGGCGGTCTGGCAAGGCATTCTCAACCTGGACACAATTGCTGGTGACACAGACTTTTTCCGCTGCGGTGCTGGCAGTATGGATGTTACTCGATTGGTGGAGGAGGTTCGTGAGAGGTGCGGGGTGGAGTTGCTCAATGAAGAGGTCTACATGGGTCCGGGCTTCGACGATTTCGTGCGCACCGTCGTATTGAAGAAACGAGGCGGAGGAGCCGGCGCCGAATTCAAATACGACGCTGTAGGTGTTTGAGGCTGATTCTGATAGATCTACGTACATAACTTAGCTATCGAGTCGCTAATTAAGGCCAACACTACCATTGTACCGGCAGACATGTAACAGGGGTCCGAGAGGGGTTTGCCGTTGTGTCAACTTTGCCTGATACCATAATAATATTATGGTACCGGCACCTTGTATAATATTGGTGCCATGCTTAGACTATTTGGAGCATACTAATTATTGTTAACTTTAACAGTTTGTTCTACGTTTTCAGGAAGCCCTTATAATAGTGTTTAACTGCTAATTTGATAAAGGTACCTTTTCAAGTACCCGTGAGTAGTGTTTTTACTGTTTGTTATTTTTTTGTTTTCCCCGTTGAAAATAATGGCTGCGATCATAGATTCAGACATGGGCAAGGGGCAGGGCTGATGGGGGTTGATCCCCATCAGACTCTGAGCCACCCCCAATCAAGCCGCCGCTACCCCATCAGGAATTTCTTGCAAGAATTTGGTGTTCAAAATTATGATAAAAATATGCCCAGATTAGGTGCAAATGAGTTCAGAATAGCGTATTTTAACCTATTTTAACGAAAAACATGCAAAAACCCTTGATTTTGGCCAAAAATCGGACTTTTTGTCTTACCATCCCCTCTGCCCCACAAGCGCTCCTGCCCCCATCAGCACCGCCCCATCAGGAATTGAAAATTGGACCCCTCCGTCAGCCGAAATGCTAGCCCATGTCTGCATAGATGTGCTGGATAAAATGTCTGGAGCTTTAGTGACGGTTAAATTGCTGAAATTCAGGGGTTGGCCTACCGATTTGGGAGTTGGCGGCCGTTTTGGTGGGTGTATCCAACATTTTGTGGCGGATGGTGGAAATTGTTGAAGATGTCCGCTGAACAAATGACAGGAATTTTTTTTTGAAAAATTTGGCTTCAAGGACTGATCTCCATAAAATAATACAGTTTTAGTAGATTGTTGGTTTCTCTGATTTTATGCCAAGTTTTTTCTTCCTATCTACCTGAGAAGGGGTTGTGCACCCTACACCCCAGTTCCGTCTATGCATGACTGTGTGTAATGTGTTGCATCTCTAGATAACAACCAACGTGAACAACATGGACATCAGCTTCCCTCACCAACTCTTCATCAACGGCGAGTTCGTGGACAGCGTCAGCGGTCGCACCTACGACACCATCAACCCCTCAGACGAGTCTGTGATCTGCGCCGTGGCCAAGGGCTCCAAAGAAGACGTGGACAAGGCCGTCATGGCCGCTAAGGTAGCAGCGGTCTTCTTTTTCTAAAACGGCAAGAAGAACAGACATTTCTCTTTTAACAGATGGCCTTCGACGAGGGAGAGTGGGGCAAGATGAGTTCGCGCGACCGGGGACGGCTGCTGTACAAGTTGGCCGATTTGATGGAAGCTAATAAGGAAGAACTGGCCACCATTGAGACGATCGACAGTGGCGCCGTCTATACGCTGGCGCTCAAAACTCACATCGGTATGTCGATCGACACCTGGAGATACTTTGCTGGCTGGTGCGACAAGATTCATGTAAGTATACAAAGTATATTGTATGTTATACAGTATAGATAAAAAAATGTCCCATCGCTTTTTCGGCCTTCACTCAAACGTTTCGTTCTCAGTCACTTCTTTACCGATTTGGCTCAAATCTTCAGCAAAAATTAACAACATGGTTGGCTAAATATTCTGCAAGTTTAGTGCCAAAATTCCGACTCATACTGGTTTTATGACCCGAAAACTAGGAATGAGGGTGGTCCACGCAAATTTTTTTTTCGGTAATACAAGGAGTACAGTCCTGAAACTTGCAGGAATGATTGGTGTTGCTATTGGGCATAACATACTAAGCGGGCAGCCCTGTAGCTCAAAGGGCACTAAAATGGGGGAATTTCAAAAACATGAGTGAAAATCCCATAGTTAAGAAATCTGCACCTTCTTGAATCAAAGCACTGAATCTGTTGTTAATCAACATAGATTGTAGCAGGAAGTTCGACAAATAAATGAACCTGATATTTAAGCTCTGTTCCACACCATAGTAACCATCCCTGCAGCGTTTTTTGAAAATTGAAAATCTTTAGAATCGTCATTTTGCCGGTTTTACGAAGAAAAGTCATATTTCGTCATGTTTTTGAAATTCCCCCCATTTTAGTGCCCTTTGAGCTACAGGGCTGCCCGCTTAGTATGTTGTGCCCAATAGCAACACCAATCATTCCTGCAAGTTTCAGGCCTGTACTCCTTGAATTACCCAAAAAAATTAAATTTGCGTGGACAACCCTCATTCCTAGTTTTCGGGTCATAAAACCAGTACGAGTCGGAATTTTGGCACCACACTTGCAGAATATTTAGCCAACCATGTTGTTAATTTTTGCTGAAAATTTGAGCCAAATCGGTAAAGAAGTGACTGAGAACGAAACGTTTGAGTGAAGGCCGAAAAAGCGATGGGACATTTTTTTTATCTATACTGTATGTACGTAGAAGGCAGTAAACAGATATCTTTGACAGTTCTATGATATTCGCGTGCTTAACGCCATGTATGGTATTGGGGTGTATACATACATGTAACAGGTGGTTGGGTGGTCTGCCCCACCTGATTTAGGCAGGCTTCCCTATCGGGACTTCGCCCGCGACGATTTTTCCGATCCCCTCGCCTCCGATTTTTTTGGTAAGTAATTTTTTCGGCAAATTTTTAACAATCATTTTTAGTAAAATTGCTAAAATCGCCGATAGAACAGTACTTTTTTAGCTACATTTGAGACGAAATTAGCGATTTTTTACGATTTTTAGCCCTAAATTGTGATTTTTGAGCGTTTTTTGTACCCAACCTGCTCCATAGAATTTGGACACAGACTCCCAGGATGGCCTGTTACATGTATGAGTATCATTATGGTACCGGTACTTGGGTAGTGGTTGATGCCATGTGATACCGGTTACCATGGTACCCTGCTAATCATAAGTGCCGTAGCATTAATGGTGCCCTATCTATAGCCATAGATGCCTGTTATATTTTGACGTGGTGCCATGGTGCGAGAACCACAAGGTAAGGCTACCATAGTTGCTAACGGTTCCCTCAAAATAAATTTGTGTTCTCGTTGAGAAGACAATACACGAACACGCAGGCTTAGATTTCAGGGCACCTCCATCCCCATCAGTCACGCGCGTCCGAATCGCAATCTGACCTTCACACGACGCGAGCCGATAGGCGTCTGCGGCATCGTGACGCCCTGGAACTACCCTCTGATGATGCTGAGCTGGAAGATGGCTGCCTGTCTGGCCGCCGGCAACACGGTCGTCCACAAACCGGCGCAAGTGTCGCCTCTGACGGCGCTGAAATTCGCCGAACTCACTGTGAAAGCCGGAATTCCTAAGGGGGTCGTCAACATACTTCCCGGATCAGGTAAGGCTTTGTAAAAGTGTCTGTAGAGCCTCCTCATACATGTCACGGGAGACTCCCCTGCCCGACTTAGGTCAGAAGCCCGTTTCGCGACCATCAACTAACAGTTAGCAGCGTTTAAATGGTGATTTGATTTGGTATCAGGATTACGAATCGCTTAGTTAACTAATACAGTCAGGCACTTAACGCCGTTTATGGTACCGACACCATATAAGGTGCCGGTACCATATATGGTACCGGTACCTAGGGTAGTCGTACCATATGGTACCCCCACGTTCGAGGCCTGTGGTGGTACCATATGGTACCCCTACCTTCGCATTGGTAACGGTACCAGTACCATGGTACCACTCTGTTCAGATTTCGTACCATATAATGGTGGTGGTACCATATATGGTACCGGCACCTTATATGGTACCGGCACCCATGGTCATGGGTAGGGGTACCATATGGTACCACCACAGGCCCCGAAGGTTGGGGTACCATATATGGTGCCACCACCCTAGGTACCGGTCCGGTACCAGTACCATATATGGTACCGGCACCTTATATGGTGTCGGTGCCATAAACGGCGTTAAGTGCCTGACTGTATCATGACCTTTTGTTACGTCCAGGTGCGGAAATCGGTCAAGCAATCGCCGATCACTTGGAGGTGCGTAAGGTCGGTTTCACCGGATCAACGCCTATCGGCGCGCAGATTATGAAGAGGTGGCAGAGCAGTTGAAAGTCACTGACTGGTCTATTGAGAAGGCATTTCAGCTGTGCCGTCAGTAATCTGAAACGAGTGTCGCTGGAGCTGGGCGGCAAATCACCGTTGATCATTTTCGCCGATGCCGACATGGACCGGGCGGTTCGGCAGGCGATGGGCGCCGTTTTCTTCAACAAGGGCGAGAACTGCATCGCCGCCGGTCGTCTGTTCGTCGCCGACACCATCCACGACCAGTTCTTGGCGCGAGTGGTCAGTTGTCTTCTATAGTCGGTCAGACCTATGCAAATTTAATGTTTGCTGTTTAGGTAGAAGAGACGAAGAAAATTGTGATTGGCGATCCTCTTGACAGGAGCACTTCTCACGGCCCCCAGAACCACAGGTACTGTCTGTAGACGAAGTGGGCAAAGGGGACTCTCTTAAGACCGTCGCTCACTCCGTCAGAAGTGACACTCTAGCCGTCTCAGGATTTTTGGAAAAAATTTGTATAGAAACAGTAATAGTTAAATAAGATTGAATTATTTTAGGCAAATGAACTCGAAATGGCTGATATTAGCGAAAAATAATTAACGAAGAACCTTGATTTAGTCAAACCTCGGGCTTTTTGGCTTACGTACCATTCCATCAGTCAGTCAGAAGTAGGGATGGGACCGGTATACGGTGTCATACGGTATTTTTGGCTGTACGATATTATGCGGTGTACGGTATTTTTTATATTTTTTATACCGTATAGTTAAAACTGTCGAATATCGTCGGAACACACTATTTTTTATACCGGTCCCATCCCTAGTCAGAAGACTAGCCGTGTATAACTGGGCTACTTTGTAGCCAATGCCAAGGTACCAGTACCATAAACGACGTTAAGTGCCTGACTGTAACAATCCCTGTTTTACAGACAATATTAGAAATTTTGGAACGTGTAGTTGTAAAAAATGGCCCAAAAACTAGGTCCCAGAAAGATCGGAGGGCGGGCGCCGAAGGGGTTTCAGGTCATAGTCGGCGGGTGGTGGCAGAGGTTTAAGTGTAAAGTTTAGAGCGCATCTCAATAAGCTGTTGAAGTACTGTGCCACGGGTGTGAGTGAGGGCGCTCGTCTGGTCTACGGAGGCAAACAGGTTGAGCGACCGGGCTTGTTCCTGGAACCGACCATATTCACCGACGTAACTGATGAAATGTACATCGCCAAAGAAGAGTCGTTCGGCCCGGTCATGATCATCTCCAAGTTTAACGACCAGTAAGTTTTTTTCTGTAACTGGGGCGTACTGTACGTACATGTAACAACAAAACTATAAAAGCCAGAATGGTAGACATTAGGGCGCAAACTGGTATTGAGTCTATTGAGCGGTTTTCCCTGGATTGCGTTTCGGTGTATTAGGTTTTTTGTAGTCTCGGTGGGGCCTTAAGAGTTAGTCTCTGATTCGATCGAGTCTTGACCCTTATCCCTATGTCAAGTTGAAAATCGTACGTTTGCCTAGAGACATGTGCTTTGGTACACTAATAGGCTTTACTGAGTTATGTAAACCTGCAAAAGGTTTATGGATTTGACGCTGCAATCCCGAGATACAAGTGGACAAAAATCGGGGCTCTTAACTATGGGCCAAACAGTTTTGCATACCGAATCGGGAAACTAGGGATTTTTGCATGATTTTGGCCATTTGGAGGCGCATTTCTCACGAAGCTCGGGTCACAGCCCAAAATGGTTTATACCAAACTGTAGCAAATTGATAGCGCTACAAAATCTTGAAACAAAAAAATACTGCCCATTGGGGGGTTGTAGACGAGTTAGGGTTGCCAGAGGGTTGAAAAAAATATTTTTCTCGAAAATTATTCGATGAGTCGGGCTGGAAAATGAAAAAGTTCGAGTTCGAAAAAGAGGATCGATGAGCTAGGATTTGCCCGTCGATCTGCCAGGCACCGCAGTCACGATCTCCATTACATTGTACGTAACTTCTTTAGTGACTGTATTGTTTTATGCAACTCGTTGCCATCATGTGCTGTACATTCGTCTAAGAATCAGTTTAAGGCTTTTTTCAATCTGTAATGATAACGGTTTTATTGTTATGTCTTAAATAACTTGTATACGGTAGTTTGTTATGACTGACTTCGTTTTACCAAGTTGTTGGTGCTGGTGGTTGAGTAAAGTTTAAACTTCAAGTATTTCAGTAAAGAAACAGCTAATTCTGCACCTTTCTAGGGACATGGAAGGAGTGTTACAGAGGGCCAACAAAACCGAGTACGGCCTGGCCAGTGGCGTCTTTTCGAGAGATGTAGGAAAGGTGTTGCGCGTGGCAGAGAAAATAGAAGCCGGTACGGTCTTCGTCAACTGCTACAACAAGACCGACGTGGCTGCCCCGTTTGGCGGATTCAAACAGTCTGGCTGCGGCAAAGACTTGGGTACGATTTTCTGCAGTTTTAAAGTTTTCTCTATATTTCTAAGAGTCGTCTTTTAGGAGAGGAGGCGCTGCATGAATATTTGAAAACCAAAACCATCACTATTGAGTATTAATTGGTAGTAATTGTTCCAGGCTAACGTCCAGTTTGCTCACGTTGATATTTGGCTATTTTTCTACACGTAGTGCAATTTTTAGTCTTCACTTCTAAGCTGTGAAAGGGTGCTGCTACAAGCGTTTACACTGGTTTTGCCTTATTTATTTTCTGTGTTTTGTTACGTGCAGTTGCTTAACACTTCGGGTGATCGATCGTTATGCCAATAAAATTGGTTTGTTTTTTAAATACTACTGGTCTTAAGCCGCAGGCAAGAAACCATAACAGAGAGCGCCGGTCAGGCGAGTGTTTTTAGAAGTTTAGTTGGAACACGCTCCTCCAAGCCTTCCAATCCTCTCTGTGACAAACGCTGAACCTGTGTATGTAGTCGCCCGGCTAAACAGGCGCACACCAGTCGGTGGCCTAACCACTACACCAACTGTGCTGGCTAGACGCAATTTTATTATGTAAAAATTGACTCTAAATCAGCTATAGGAACCAAAGTCGTTTCTTAAGCTGGACAGTAACAACACAAGGGTATGAACTTTATATACGTGGACCGGAAAAATGCCGGTGACCACCATTTTTTCGACATGGGTATGAATGCGTCTTCACGGAGGTTAAGTTAGCCTGTGTCCTTCTGGATTCCCATTTATGGAGGTTTATTAGCTGTAATGTTTAAGCAAAAGGATTTTTTCGGGCCCCAAAACCGTCGCATTTAAGGAAGTCCCATGTATGGAGGTTCTTTTGTACTTGACATAGTTTCTGTGTTTATAACCACTTCGAAAAGACCGGACACACATGTGTGTCAGTTCCGGAAAAGGAAACCTGGTTTCCTGAAAAGGAAACCTGGTTTCCTGAAAAGGAAACATGGTTTCCCAAAAAGGAAACCTGGTTTCCTGAAAAGGAAACCTGGTTTCCTGAAAAGGAACTGGTAAAAAAATGGAAACTGGTCGAGCCGAAACTTTTTTTGAGTTCGTGTAGGTTCGGGTAGTCATTCCGAACGCAAAATACGAACCTCGATTTAAGAAAAACCGAAACGAGGATTGGTTCAGTATGCCGAACTTGAATCCCGATCCCCGAACCCCAATTGTCCCAACCCGAATCCCGATTACATACACACGAATCTAGATTCACAGTTCCCGAATTTTGCATTTACTCCGCAGTGGGCCAGCGGCCAAAACACGGCCGGGCCAGTCCAATTGTTCATTGTCTGCATTTATTTTGCTAGTTCTTTCTTGTGTTCTTCTTCCTAAAAATAAGATCTGAGTGTACGTCTGGCTACGATTCTGTATTAGTTGTCGGTATAAACAGCAAATCTAAGTTGCTGTTCATTGGTTTGGTTGAACGGCATTTATCTGGTTCGCAAAAGCTGTTTGGGATCTTCTTGACCAAGTTTCATGTACAAAAAATGTATTCGGGTTTTCTTTACAAAGTTTCGGGTACTACCAATTTGGATTCGGGTTGAGTTCACAGGAGATCTAACCTGATCACATTCGTGTTTCGGGTTGAGCATGGTTTTGGCTACGGATTTTTACGAAATAATTCGGGTAAAAAAAACGAACCATAGTTTCGGGTATGCGAACCCGTTTTTTGAGTTCGGCTAAAAAAGGAAACCTGGTTTCCTGAAAAAGAAACCTAGTTTCCTGAAAAGGAAACCTGGTTTCCTGAAAAGGAAACGTGGTTTCCTGAAAAGGAAACCTGGTTTCCGTAAAACGATCCAAATTCGGGTTTTTCGGTCTTTTCGAAGTGGATAATACTTTCTTGTACGAACTGAGATCATTATGAGATAACCGGTCAGTGCTACAATTGAAGGTAACACATATGTACATGCCATTCAGTTTTCAGGGAGGGGTGGGCTGATTTTTCAAAAAAAATGCTGCCGACCAGTGAGCGGTATTGGCTGGCAGTGGAGCAATAACCCACAGCCAGGGATGCCTATGGTATGGTATGGTATAAACTTACCTCTTTGAATTTGATATGGTATGATATAGTACTAGCTTAATCCGTTTGAATTTGGTTGGTATGATTTTGGTATGAATTTAGTAATGAGGCAAAAAAGCTTTAATTTTACGAAACAACAACTCCACAAACTTAAGCAGAGGTAATACTAGTATCATTTACATACTAACAACACTTTTGACCAGATCAGGATAGGCCGGAACAGGACCTCACGTTCCAAAATTACTGCGCTAAGTCGACTGCGATCAGCTGATTTGCACTTTCCTGCGGTACTGAACATTCTTTCGGCACCAGCCGTTGAGGCAGGCACAGACAAGACTGCCACTGCGTACTTTGCCAGCTGGTCCAGACAGTTGCAGTGTGACGGCGACCCGCGTTTAGCCGCTGTCCACCTCTTGAAATTTCTTACAAAACTTCACAGCCGACTGCTAACAGATCAGTTCGAAATTATTTTGTTTGAAAAACGCAAACAAAGGACGAGAGCAGCTAAAGATGGGTACGGTATAAAATAAAATCATTTCCGGCTCACTCGCGTGTGTGCTGTAGGTACTGAAATCAAAGAGCTGGTACTAAAATCAAACGCCTTACCAAAATCAAAATTTTAGTACTAAATCATTCTGGTAAAGGCCTTTGAATTTGGTATGGTATGGTATAGTATAGAAGGAGCTGTTTTGAATTTGGTTTGGTATGGTACTGGTACTAAATTCAAACTTTGATTTTAATACTAGTAGAATTTTGGTATGGTAGGCATCCCTGCCCACAGCAGCCTAAAGTCGAGAGATTAAAATAAAGACCGGTTGGTCTGGTCACATTGACTCTGCACTCGTCTGGCATTCGACCGCGACCAAGATCAGCGTCCAATCTTTATCAACGGCTGCTGGTTGTGCAGCTTCACCAACTCTCCTCTAAATCACTGTCACCTACAGTATACCTCGATGTGGCAGGTTTGCATAGGTCTACTTAGTACGGTCTGAAGTATTGCAAGTCTTACCACAGGGTCTCTCAAAAAATTATCACATTTCTTTTTACATGCTGCCATTTCCGCAAATTTTGACCAAATAGGCTGAAATTTGGGCCATCGGTGCCAAAATTCGGGGAATTTTATGTGTTAAAGTTTGGTGCACTAGGCTTGACTCATTCCCGAGAAATTTCAAAAAAGTGAAATTTGGTAATTTCAATAGTGAAACCTGAAAGTCGGTCACCGAAAAAATGATCACATTTCTTTTTACTGTAATTTCCGCAAGTTTTGATCAAATAGGCTGAAATTTTGATCATAGGTGCCAAAATTCGGGGAATTTCATGTGTTCAAGTTTGGTGCACTAGGCTTTTAGGCACTAGGGGAGAAATTTAAAAAAAAGGTGAAATTTGGTAATTTCAATAGTGAAAGCCGGTCACCGAAAAAACGTTACATTTCATTATCGCCTAAACTCTAACGATGGCGTTGGAGTTCATAATGAGTCAACTTTTTACACACGAATTACCCTGAATTTCTGCGTTTACACTCCAAATTTCATCCAATTCCGACAAAAATTACGAAAGATACAGGAAAAAGAAATGTGATCATTTTTTCGGTAACCGGTAACGACTTTGAGCTTGGCTTATCGCTAGATGTCATGTGGAATCAATAAGATTTTGTGGCTCTGGTGCATGTCTGAAATACTGCTTGCCGCTCTTGAATACGCTCAGGGTCTTCCATAGTTGCATGAGGCATTGCCGAACTCAGCCATTGCAATCGACGCGTGCTGTTTATTTTTCAAAGTGACTAAAACTTGCGTACATGAGCAGTTGCGCACCGTTGTAGGCCAGTCTTGGAATACAATAAAGTACAGTAAGAATTGCACTGTCATTTGGTGCACTGCCGTTGCGCGTTGTTGGTTGTGTTTTTGTGCAGTATGTCAGTCACCTGTCTACTGGTCTGCTACTTCTATCGTAAGTGTTCGCAGTTATTCTATCGTTCACCGTTGTGTGCCGCGTTTTTAGGTTTCTCCAACGTTCACGCAGTCGACATTCATGCTGTTCTCCGCTGCAATAAAGATTATTTCCAGTGTTCTTCTAGTCTTGAGTCACAGATAAACACGTATGATTGCGGAAAACCATTCATGATCGTATGGTATAGTTGTTATTTTAGAATCACCATAATACTCTACATATCGTTTGGATTGTTGTGCGTCTGTTCCGCGGCTTTAGTGATATATGTCGCTGTCCTGTTGGCGATTCTTGATCGTCGGTGCAAGAAACAGTCAAAAGCGGTGAGCCAGAATTCCAATCAAGTGGCAATCAGAGAACGGAGTGTGCCAGCAAAGCACGTGCCGCAGTGGTAGTCCAAGAGAGCAGTTGTTGACGACCGCCGGCTTTAGTGATCTGATTATTTACAATGTACATAGCACTGTATAGTTTGTCTAGCTGGCTAGGACTGTGGCTGACTGGCCTACTTTTTATCTCTCAACTGACTCCTGTCTCTGCCTCACTCGCTCTACTTTGTGTGATTTGTCATAAACACTGGCTGCCCTACACCTCGCTATACAGACTAAAGTAAATCAGTAAATAGAGTAAATAAGAGGACTAATCAGGAGCTCCTACAATACAATCGAAGAATAACTTAAATTGCACACTACGTACATACGTACTAACAGTCTGTTATGCATTTATTTTCTCGTCTGTTTTGTTTACTTCGAAAAGACCAATTTTTCCGAAACCGTGACGTGTACCTGAAACCGAGTCACGTTTTTCATTCCGAACGCAAAAACGGGTTCGGTTTCTGATTTTGAGGGAAGAGATTTTTTTTCAAATCTTTCGAAGTTTCGAATTTTAAAATATGAATCTTGCCGTTTGCAGAATCTTTCAACACGAATCTGTGTATGGCCTGTGTTCCGAACCTAAATTGTGTTCGTTTTAGTCATGTTTAGCTGTGATTTGGTGCCCACCTGAACCCAGATTTGGTGGTCACCCGAACCTTCGTTTGGTATGACCCGAACCATTACCAGAATTCATCCATTTGTTCTCAGAATGTTCTCTGAAAAGTTTGCGCACTATGCACATTTGAATTTGCTGTTTATTTTTCTTATTTTTCAGGTATTACGACTGGATTTAGCTGCGTATCAGCAAGTTCTGCCTATGTGTTCGGCCACACTATGCACTTTGTGAACACTAGTGTAGTGATATGCTATGTAGCTTTATGATTCATTTATTGCAATCAACTAAACGAAGAAACGGCAAGACGTCAATCGAAAAGCGATTGAATGAAAAAAGAGATAAAACCAATATGAGATCAGCATATGCCAACCTAATGACAGCACTTGCAGAGCTACACAGTTTTGCCGATAGCGCGTGCCTTAGCGAAATAACTAACATAAAGATTCGGGTGTCTAGGATAAAAATTCGGGTGCAAACATAGTTTCGGCTTTACCTAGATTTGGCATTCTTGCAAAATCTGGTTCGGTACAATTACAATGATTGCAATTTGGCTTCGGAAATTTTGGGATAGTTTCTGGCGCAAAAATGAAAGGTTCGGCCGACAGGAGACGGGTACGGTTCGCTCTTCAAACTCTGACCAATGATTTGGAAAAGCACTTGATGAACCTTTCAGGGGGTTGGGCGAAACCGTGACGTTTACCTGAAACTGAGTCACGTTTACCTGAAACTGAGTCACGTTTACCTGAAACTGAGTCACGTTTACCTGAAACTGAGTCACGTTTACCTGAAACTGAGTCACGTTTACCTGAAACCGAGTCACGTTTACCTGAAACCGACTCACGTTTACCTGAAACCGACTCACGTTTACCTGAAACCGACTCACGTTTACCTGAAACCGACTCACGTTTACCTGAAACCGAGTCACGTTTTTCAGATTGACCGGTATAGCCGTCCGGTTTTTTCGAAGTGGAAAAGCAATTTTCCCTGTTACAGGTCTTTCGTATGAGTGCCTGGACATGGTGTGAGAGTTAAGAGCCACATTTTATAAAACCGGGGCGGGTCCCCTAATAACCGGCGAACATGAAAAATTCTGACCTATAGTTTTTATTTGATAAATCGATAGGTCTATGAGAGAAAATAACACACGAGAAATATTTTCACTCGACTGTCATTAATATGCAAATTAGGGCCAGAAACGTGTTTTTCCAGCCAAATTCGGTGTTCCTTTTATTTCTCCCGCATGCGTTGACGGATCGGGCTGATATTTTCAGTAAAAATTCTAGGTATAGTGGGTGTTGTACCTATAAAATTTGAAGAGGATCGGCCAAGGTTGAGATCGCAAATTATAATGAGATGCAAATTTTGGGGTCCTGTAAAAAATCGAATTTTGCAAAAAAAGGTACATCGAAATTTTCGACCAAACTTTCAGTGTAGGTTGCCTAAGTGTCCCTCAAAGTAAACCCTCTTTTCCCGTTTGTGGACTTTGTCTCTGTTTCGAGAAATTAGTGTTCGAATTTTCATGCCCACGTTGGTAGAAAAAACCGGAATTTACTTCCAGTTTTCGTAAGAGCAGATGGATCTTTTAGCGTTAGGTCTCGCTTGAAAGAGCGCGCAATGGCCGATCGATCGGTTGTCGCCGGCTAGAAACAAACCACTGAGTCGGGTACTGTAAGAGTTTAAAATGAGCGAGTCGACCACACTGCAATATTTTTCATGTTTTGAGTTTTATCATGTTGTTATCATGACTTTTGCCTCAAATTGGGATTGAAAAGAGTACGTAAACTTTGGAGAAAGCTCAGCATGCCTCTAGTAAACTATTTTGAGGCAAAAACCATATCAAAAAAGGAGAAAATCGCAGTATGCTAACTGAACTCGCCCACCTTAAACTCTTCGAATACCCAACTCAGTGATTTCTTTTTGGTTCGATGACAACTCAATCGATTGGTCCTTTGCGCGTTCTTTAAAATGAGGTTCAGAGCTAACAGATCCGTCGGCTCCAACGAAATGTAAAGGTAAATTCAGGTCATCTTGTTTTTGGTTAGAAATTACTGTGCATTAAAAATCGATTGTTCTCGTGAAATATGAAAGCCGATTTTCTATAATTCTTGGACAGGGTAACCTTGTATGACACGCTACATACACTCCTTTTCACACTTTAGGAGTTTGCTTTGGTTCAGAGAAATTCGACTCTTATACCTCTTAACAAAAATTGAAACCCCAATCAGAGTCTTGAAAGGAAAACAGTCTTTGAAACTATCTGCTAGTACAAGTTTGTCAGAAACGCACAGAAAACTCAAAAGAGCAGTTATGTCAGATGAGGCGTCAAAGAAACGGCCGAAAACTGCTTCCCCTAAAGCAGCAAGGGCCAGAATTCTAAAGCCCTTAAAAAATCAAGACCTTATGGCCCAACATGTGAACCAGAAACCGGAACAGCATCAAGTCACCTTGATGAGAATTAGGCGATTCTGAGAATTGAGATTTGTGGTATAATTTATTATTATTTGGTTGTTGCTTGTATTATATTTTTAGGGCAAGACAGTCCACAAACGGGAAAAGAAGGTTACTTTGAGGGACACTTAAGCAACCTACACTGAAAGTTTGGTCGAAAATTTCGATGTACCTTTTTTTGCAAAATTCGATTTTTTACCAGAACCCAAAAAATTATAATTTGCGATCTCAACCTTGGCCGATCCTCTTCAAATTTTATAGGTACAACACCCACTATACCTAGAATTTTTACTGAAAATATCAGCCCGATCCGTCAACGCATGCGGGAGAAATAAAAGAAACACCGAATTTGGCTGGAAAAACACGTTTTTGGCCCTAATTTGCATATTAGTGACAGTCGAGTGAAAATATTTCTCGTGTGTTATTTTCTACCATAGACCTATCGATTTATCAAATAAAAACTATAGGTCAGAATTTTTCATGTTCGCCGACCTGCCCCGGTTTTATAAAATGTGGCTCTTAATTACTGGAACAGTAAGACGTTTTCAGGTTAATACAGACTTTTTTACAGATTCTTAAGAAATCAAAGGACAGGGAGGGATTGACATAAACTTCCGTCTACCTACTACGTACAGTACGTATATTCAAACAGACGGCACATAGAACGAATCGTATCACAAGTGATATCAAAGAATAATACGGTTTCCCATTAAACCGGATTGGTTCAAGCTTCACGCGACGCGCGGCGTCCGTCGTACTGGGTACGCGCCAGATTGTTAAACAGCTCTTTATAGTGCTTCGCACAGTACAATGCACCGTCGGCTCCCACTGAGCAGTTCTCCGTTCTACAAAAGTCAAGAACTGTACGTACTGTAGGTTGAGAATGACCGTACCGTAACGTAATGTTGCAAGTTGCGCAGCGAAAACACAGCCGATGACAAATACGACCGTCGCATTCAACTTGTTCGGCCAGGTACACTTTAGAATCGCAGACGAAACAGTAGACTGCCATTGGAGTGGCCACCTGAAAATTTGCATACTACCGTACTGAAGCTGAAACTTCTCAAGCAGGCGTTTCGTAGCAAGGTTCAGTTAGTTTAGAAGTTTAACAGATCTGGAAGAGGTTCTTGTTTGAAAAGGTTAGAGTAGTATAGGCAGAACTGCACGCGCCATGCTTTAGCTTACCAGGTTGCCGATTTTAATTCTGGATTGTAATATCCACTGAGCAGTTTTATTAATAAGTTTTATTTTGAACAATAACTTAGAGTAATTACACCAACTACACGAATCACGCCGAAGAACGGACTAGATGAGCTTTTAAAAGTCAACAACAAACAAACAGCTGTCTCAATAAAAAAGCAAACAGCCTATATTATTGGTTTTGTTTGACAGAGAAGGAGTTTTCATTTTTTGTAACCGGAATTTTAAAGGAGATATACAGTATTTTCGACAGAATTTACTGCTCGTTCGTGCCCTGAAAACCGAGTTATCGATTAAAATTTGCGATTATTTCCGAAAATTAAAAGCACCTACCGCGTGCGATTTCCGACTAGCCGCAGCTTTCTGCGCCTTTTTGGCTTCTTTGCGCTGTATTTTCTCCCATTTTTGCGTCATTTTATGGGCATGTTCCGGTCCGACAGCGATTTGTTCGGCCGGCGCAGCCTTAGGTTCTGCTTCTTCGGTTTGAGCTTCTTCTGCTTCTTGTGCTTTAGCTTGTTCCCTCTCAACTAAAACACTCAACTGTGTACGTACTGTACATACATTTATAACAAGGTTTCGGTAATTTATATGGGGTTACTTCCTTGCACTCACACCCCGTACAGTTTAGGACCCAAAAATACAAGTAAAACACTAACAGACTGGCGCAGAAATCGCCAATTTTTCAGCTTACAATCCGCTTAAAAGGCCTTTGGTAAATGAATTTGGCGTTGTCCCTGATGGCGTTTAGCACTTCGGTGCTGTTAGAAGCCATTTTTGTTATTACACGCTTGTCTTTTAATGGCAATTTTAGCAGATTAAAGGCGCATTCATACTTTTGTAGAAAAAGATCGCCTGGCGACTTTTCTGTAGAAAAACTCGTTTAAAGTACAATGTACACTGTATGAAACGCGCCCAAACGCCGCACGAAATCTTTCCGCTGGCGACAAAAATCTACAAAAATGTAGTTAAAAATGGAACTATTTTGTCTTTTGTCGCCGACCTTTTTATGGTGAATTTTCAATGGCAGGAATGTGTAAATGATATTGTTTTAGTGCGAAACGACTATAACAATACAGGAAAGCGCTCAACCGTCGGAAAATTTGGAAGAAGCTCGCAAAAATGTCTGTTGAGCAAAAAAATTTTAACTACACGGAGCGACAGTTTTTCTATAAAAACGTCGCCTGGCGATCTTTTTCTACACGATTATGAATCCACCTTAAAATTACGATTAATTATCATTAATTATTAATTAAAAAGTGCCAAAAAAGCATTTCCAGGTGTGTTGGAGCTTTTTGAAATTTATAACCCCTGACAAAATCTCTCAGGAGTCAGGACCCGCTCCTGGCAGGCAAGAAGCTCTACCCCACCCCGCCCCCGGCGCGGAGACCGGTTAGATCCGGTTAGATGTACAGTACATATAGCCTAGCTGTTCAATACCCAAATGCTATGTAAGTGTATGTACAATACGTACGTTTGAGCCTTTCAAATTCTTCTTGCAGCTGTTTGCGTTTGCTCTCGCTGATCTCAGCGTTTTCCTCCGGCTCGGCCTGCTCAAAGCGAGCTTTGAGATTTTTGGTGTCTGCGGCCGGCATAAATTCCTCGGCTACGTGCTCGGCTCCTACCACAGCGCTGTCTCGCTCGCGTGCTTGAGATTCCACCTCTGCTCTAAAAACACACTTCATTTTGATAATTGGTAGTCTTTTTGCTTTGAGTGCAACACCATTCTCGGCTCATTCACCCCACTCGCAAAATACCCTTTTATACAACTTACTTTTAGCTTAAGTCTAAGCCTAAGCTTGAAAACTAAGGCTGGGGTGATCGTCGCATGGGAAATGTGAAATTTAATACTGTACGTATTTATTTATACATGCTTACAGTACCTGTAGCCCTCAGGAGGTGGTGTGATTTGGCGCTGCGGTTTGGGCTTCTTTTCTGCATTTTCATCTTCTTTTCCGATGTTTTGGAATTTTGACAGCAAACTTCTGACCTCGTGGGACTCTTCCTCATCCTCTTCATCTAAAGTTTCAGAAGTTGTATTGATTCAACTGACGATGGAAAAGTTTAGCAGACTTATAAATGCGTTCAATACAGCATAGTTGGTCATAAGGAAATACTGTACAAACCAACTGACCCTCCTCAACAACTTGTCGTTTATTAATAGGTTCAGGTACGACATGTTCCCTCGACGGCGACCATTTGGCTCTGTTGTCGGGGGTCGGTTTGGGCAGAATCGGTTCTTTCGGAGCTTCTGCGTCGATCTGTTTGAATTTCTGACGCGCTTTTCCTGCCACCTTGATCTCCACTTCTTCATCCGGGCGTTTCTTGGGTGTTTCTGTAATACTTACTAAATTTGTAATAAATCTGACCCAGACACACAATCTATCAACTATATGTTGTAAACTGTTGTTAATGCGTTTGCTTTCTAGTTGCCACAGTATGTAGACTACTATACCATCAGATTCGAATTTTCCTTTCTCGAACCGGTCTTTGATGGAACTCATTTCAGCACTGCGTCGCACATCCGCCTGGCCTTGCATCTCACCCTGCTCTGCATTACCGTCGTCCTGTTCTCTCTGTTCCTGCAGTTCCTGTCTGCGTCTTTCCGCCTTGAATCTCTTGAATTCCGCTTCTATTTCTGCCTTTCTGTCCGCTTCTTCCTGCTGAAAACGGTTAGTCTCTGAATGAGTTAGGAATATCACCTGTCCGTCTGTCTGTCACCTCTTTATCGAAGTCTCCCTTCTCAAAAGCGGCCTTGATATTGCCCAATTCGGCGCAGCGAACGTCCACGGTCGTTTTCTCGGCCGGGGCGCTATCGTCAATTCCTTTCTCGAACCGTTCTTTCACGTTGCCCAGCTCTAAAAGCCTTCTAGTGTGCCTACGCGGCGCGAATCTCTAACTAGTGAGCAACGTACATATACGTAAGTGTATGCATTGTACGTACGTAGGTACAATGTACGTAATACACAGGGAGTCCCAAAAATGACAACATGTCTTTTTGCTCCCATTTCCGCAAATTTTGACCAAACTGGCTGAAACGTAGGTGCCAAAATAAGGGAAATTTTGTGCGTTAAAATATGGTGCACCAAACTTGACGCAATCATGAGAAATTCAAAAATAAGTAATGCACCAAATTTTTACACACAAAATTTCCCTTATTTTGGCAGTTATAATTTTAACTTTCAGCCAATTTTGTAAAAATTTGTGGTAATAGCAGCAAAAAGACATGTAATCATTTTTGGACATACTAGCAAAATTCATAGTAGCCCGAAGAAAATTATTTTCATAAGCCAAAACGATCTCAGTTGGTCTATTTGAGAGCTAAATGCTAAACAAAACCAGTTCAAGCCTACCAGTAAAATGAATATCTTCGTCATTCTTTTTCTCTACCTGTCCCTCCTGAAATACTGCGCCCTCACGGAATCGTTGGCGAGCTTCAGCACTCACTGAAACAGACAGACTTCTATTAAAATCTAATATAAAACAGTGCCAGTGCCTGACTCAGTACTGTACGGAGTACTGTTAAACAGTGTGCAGAAAAAGCATAACCCTCCACCGTGCCCTAAGCTTGTTACAGACCGGAAAGATTTTTGGTGATAAAACGCGTTCGCAGAAACCTCAGAAAGGCCGGCACCGGGTGTTCCTGTCCGTCTGGCCCTGGAAGTGCAGCCGTGCAAACTGCGCAGAAGACCAACAAGGCAGCGGTGCGCCAGACTAAAAGGCAAACTCACAAGAAGTGTCAATGGCTTCTTGTTCGAGAACGGATTTTCTGCTTTGCTGCTCGGCGTCGGCCGTCTGTTCCTGGCCGGTTTTTTCTTTAAATCGTTCTTTCACCGAGACCGCCGTCTTTTTCAGCTCGTCTAGTTCGGTCGTCCGATCCTCGACGTCTGTTGAGGCCGTTTCCACTTGCCCGGCCTCCCACTTGCTCTTGAGAGTAGAGGCGCCGACTTCGAATTGCAACTGAATCAAACAGTCGGTTTGTATTTGATTTTGCAGCACAAGACAAAACGCACGTCTTCTTTCGGCTGTTTTTCGTGGTTCTCCTCTTGGTCGGCGTCGGTGAACCTAAACAAATTTATTGAGAACTGACCAAGTTTCATGTCGCTAATACAAGGTGTCTAAAAATAGAAAACATTTCTTTTTGCTGTTTGCTTTGCGCAAACCTTGATCAAATAGCCAGAATTACGTACAATGTACGTGGCAAAAATCACGCCAATTTTATGAGATAAAGTTTGGTGCATCAGGCTTGACTCAATCCTGAGAAATTCAAGAAAGTGTGAAATTGGGTAATTTCAATGCCTATAAATATAAATAGCTTTAAAATGGAAACCTTTCTTTTCCCTGTCATTTCCGCAAATGTTCATCAAATGATCTGAAATTAGGGAAATATCTACCAAACTGTTTGGCATGTTTTGTGGGTAAAATTTCATGCATTGCACAGTTCTGAGCAAAAGAAGAATTCTTGAAAAAGAAGAGTTTTTGGTTTTAAAAATGAACAGATCAGAAAAACGGATGAAGAATAATCCGTCAAGATTTTCTCACGATCGCGTGCATAAAATTTTAACAGCTAAAATAGTTTTAACACAAATTCTCCAAATTTCAGGTTATTTGGCAAACATGGAAATGACAACCAAAAGAAAAATTCCCATTTTGACACCATTTCTGCAAGTATTGAAATCACGCAATTTCACATACTCTGGAATTTCTCAGGACTGGGTCAAGCCGGCTGCACCAAAAATAAAATTCGCAGCATGATACTTAGCACCTACTTTCAAATTTCAGGCTATCTGGTGAAGGTTTGCGGAAGTAACAGCAAAAAACAATTGTTCAATTTTTTGATACTCAGCCACTTTGCATAGATAGTGTTTAGAGCCATTTCAAATCGGCGCCCGCCGAGACTAGCCAGCTAACTAAAACGCGCCACGCAAGAGAAAGCTCTTTTCACTCACTTGTTCAAACTGGATTTAACCTTTCCCTCTTGGAAGACTTCGGTCTCGACATGCGTCAACTTCTCAGCCTCCTGGGTGTGCTGCACCGAGTTCTCCCAGTTGCTCTTAACGTTGACCAAAGTAGGCAAAGCCGACAGGTCATCGGTGGGTTTGAGACCAGCTGAAAACACCGACGGTCTAGTGCGAACCGGCAGCGACAGACAGAGCGCCATAACAACAACAAGAACAAGAAGAAACGCCTGACCGATACGGTAGAAGACGGTACGACTGACGGGAGCGGCTCGCGTTTCGAACTGCCGGTGACCCAGTCTAGCCACGGCCATTGGTTTACAGTTAAACGATTAAAGACAAACAATCGTCCAGTGGTCAGTAGAACGACTAGTGGGTTAAGGCCGACTTGGGCAGTGTGACACGTCAAGGTCGTGCTGGTACAACTTATCCAGTTAGGAGGCTGCTGCAGCAGAGCACAGTGGGACGCAACTCTCTCTACCATCCGTCAATTTCACAGGTCGTCGCCTCCTCAATCGCGCCACTAACGCTTCTTAATTCGCAGGCCCCGGCCCCCCTGACAAAATGATCGCGTCGGCCCGGTATGCAGAGCGCGCGACCTACCCCTCCGTATTAATATTTTACGAGACTATCTTGTGAGACCACTTGTCCGTCTATAGAAAACAACTCCCTGCTCGCTTGACTGACTGGCAGGCAAAACCGCATCTTTCTTTTGTTGACGCATTTGGGGTTCGAAAAACAAATCTTTCTTGCCAATACTTACATCGCACTACATCTGCGTTCAGCTGCTTTGGTTTGCTGACTAGAGCATATTCTTCCTCCTCATCTGGCTCGTCTTTGCCTTCCTGCATCTCTGAAAACAAAGATTACCTAGGTACACAGAGACTTACGCTGCAAGAAAGAAACAGCTAACATGCGGGGCAAGGCGTTAGGAGGGTGCCACTACTTGTTATCAGCATTGGCAACTAACAGCTGTCTGGGACAGATTTTGGATAGAGTCTGTGTGAAAATGAAAGTACCATCGGCCGGGACGGCGCCCTTCTTGGACTTAGAATTAAGGTCTAAAGTTGAAGAAGCCAAATCACACTCCTTATAAGGTTCATCCAATCGACATAATATCACTTATTTTATTATTATTTAGCAGGAATAAACAAATGAGGTGTCAAGACTTTTCAATGACTGAAGCAGCATGAAGTATCAGTATGTCGAGCAAATGAACCATTTTTCATCAGAGCATCCCTCCACAAAAATCTGTATGGGACCACCCTTTTACATAAAACTTGTTTCTGACGCCAAACTTAACTATAAGCTTGAAGTTTAGGATGGGCGGCAGGGAAAGGCGTGATACAGTTTCACTAACGCAAGCAAAGGTATACAATATATTGAAATGATTTGCGGGCTACAACACATGTACGTATACGTACGTGTGAATTGAACTAGAAATCGGCTCTATTTGGTTTGTAAATTCAGATTTATTGCAAATGCAATTTTAACAGGCTCAGTTTTTATGGAGGGTTGCTTGCCACGAAAACTCAGCCAGTTAGTTACCTTCGATTTGCGCTTGGCTCAAGTTGGCCACCACTTCGGGATGAAATATCTCCATCATGTGCACTCTGCACAGTAGTTTTCCCTCGTGCGAATTGTAATTAGTGACGCTGCAACAAAAATCCTAGCTAAACATATTGCATTGGCAGCTTAGATTACAGTCAGATAATTGCGTCTTACCTTAGGCTCTTGTTGCATTTATGACACTTGAAACAGGTTCGGTGGAAAACCTGAATTAATGGCGGCGATTAAAAACGAGCGTCCCAACCGGAATTAAGCTACCGATATTGAATTACCTTTCTCTCGGCGGCCAGCTTCTCCACTGGATAAACCATTTTGCCGCAGACCGCGCAGTCTTTAGGCTCTTCCTCTTTAGGCTTCTAAAATCGGCAACGGAAACAGGTGAGGCCGCATTTTAATGGCGTTTTTATTCTCCTACCACTTCCCGTTCTATTAGGTGCCGAACCAGCGACATTATTCCAGCCAGACAAAGCGCTAGTGCAGCAGCCGTATCAGTATTACAAAGTGACAAAAAACGTCACCTTATTGAATGTACGTTGTACCCGTCTCTTGTCGGCGGCAGAGCGTTCGATCTCAATTGGTTGTTTGGCAACCTCCGGCGATTCCTCCGGCACACCCTTCTCGAATCGATCTTTGGTTGAAACCAGCGTTTCGCGTCCCACGCCCTGGATGTCATTCTGCGTGCTCTGTCGTTTCCTGTCCTCGTCGTGTTTGGCTATCTCTTCGTCCAGATTCTCGAATCGGTCCTTGAACTTGGAAAACTTCTCCTGAAACTCAGTCAAAATCTGCGGTAGAACTTCTGAGTTTTATGTGTTTCGCCGGTAGGTAAATGGCAATGCTGTAAATCAGTGTTCGCAAAAAGATTGTGTCAGTTCTGGACAACTGGTTCTGCGATTTTCTCCAAGCACCCTGTATTTTTAAACAGTTACCAAACTACGTACGTAGGTGCGTATAGCAATACCTACCCGATCAATATCTGTCAATTTCTGACGAGGTTTAACCTCCGGTGGTCCGCCGTTAACACCGTTCTCGAAATTTCCTTTCAGATCTTTTAGATTTTGTCGCAATTCTTCGGGAAGGTCGATTTCAGTTTTTTCCACAGGTCTCTGCTCCAATGTTGAACCGTCGGTGAAAGCAGTTTTCTAAAATGTCACAGCGTATCGAATTCTTCTTTTCAACATTTTCGAAATCAGCCAAGTCCTTTTTAACAACACCGACGAACACAAAGTACGTAATAAGCATACACCACATGTAACAGGGGGTCTGGAAGTCTGCTGTCCCCACTCGACTTAGGCTAGACCCCCAACAAGACGATTTTTCGCACCCCCTCCGATTTTTCTCGTAAGTAATTTTCTCGGCAAATTTTTGCATTTTTTTAGAATCTCAGACACTAAGATTTCTAAAATCGCCTATAAAACAGCACTTTTAGTTGTATTTGAGCCAAAATAGCGATTTTTAGCCGAAAATAGTGGTTTTTTGATTAGAGCTCAGATCCCCTGGCCGGCGCCAGACCCCCAATCCCTCTCCCGTCGTCGGCGGATGAGCTGTTACATTTATTTTTACTAAGTTAGTTTAGGGACAAAAACTGTTCGCTTGTTTTTTGTGTTCGTCTTCTACTGGCGCATTTAGTGTTCTTCATCTATAAGCCTTGTACGCGAACAAACAGGTCGGTGTTCGTCCTAAAGGGAGGTTTCGAAAGGCTAGCATACCGAGCTCATTTCTGTTCGAAAAAGTGGGACATTACAAAAAACTGTCTTGGTTGGCAGAGAATTTAGAATGATCAATCGTTAAGCGAAGTGTGGCGCCTGAGTCACTCAAAAAAGCAAATGTTAGGTTTGTGGGTTTACGACGTGTTGATACAGCAAAAAGGCTCTAAATAGCTCACCAGTGCCCCTAAGTCGGCCGTTCTTTCGCCGATTACAATCGGGGGCGGCGGCCTTGTTTCGTCCTCTGAGTCGCTGCTGCTCACTGCATAGGGGTCATCCTGAGGAGATGAAAAGCAATTTTTTCTGATATTATTATTTTGTCTTACGTACTTCGTCTGACGAGATCGGCTGGGCGTTTTCTTTCTCCGCTTCCGGCAGCGGTTTTTCAGGTGGCGGAGGCGGTGCCACTTTTGGCTTTTTACGCTCAACTTCTGCCATATGGAAGGTTTGCTTAAATTTGCTTGACTAAGAATTGACGCATTGAATTCTATGTATCTAGATAGAAAAAACAGGCCGCGCTAGGGCGCCTGAATACAAATACACGTCACCGTTAAATAGTCTCGGCTCAAATACATACTGGTAATGGTTGATCTTCCTTAGGTTGAGTTCCAAAAAAATATTATGAAGTAACCATTTCATAATCAATTTGTTCCCATGAAGAACACATTTTTACGAGTTCGCTACACCAAGATGACTCCAAGAGGGACAACCTAAATTCTAAGAGCACACGCGAAACGAACTTCTAAAATAGAAAAATATACAGGCTGCAACCACCAAAATGGCTAGGCCACCAAAAAATGACTAATCCATTTTTGGGTGTGAGAATTCAGTCATAGCCAAAGCTACACAAACAACCGGTCACGAGTTAGTTGAGGTGGGCGTTGAAGGTATGCGAACCCTACAGAGGGTCGATCGAACGGGACTTTATGGCGCTAGTAAGCAGCGCTACTCAGTTGTTTACTTGACTGCAAAGAAACAGAGAGCAAACGGCGGGGCCCTACGGCCGGCTCAGCTCACAGCTTGCGGATTCAGCGGCTGGGCAGCTGACGTAAAGTTTCAGACCGACTACCAACCAGACCGAGTCAAAAACCGGCCGGCCACTGGACCGGGGGCTTGTGTAAGCTCAACTCGAAGGCCAAGCAGTAGTGCCGCGAAGATATAGAGCGCTTATCTTAGCCCAGTAAACAATAGTTTATTCGGAAGAAAATATGCACAATAGCACTTCCACTGCACACGAATTTTTACAAAACCTAGATTATACATACGTTGTACGTACAAGAAGCTACGCAAAACAACTCGAATCGCTTAACCTCACAACCAGCCGCTACAGAAACAGATAATAAAAATCACAATTTTGAGCTTTAAAGCCTTTCAGGCCGAGGGTGGTATAAGGGTGCTAGGGTGCATGTATGCTAGAGGCTGTTGCGCATTTGCAAGTAGAGAACAGTACACAGGAAGATGACTTTGGCTTTGATTGTTTGATCAGTCGAGGGTGCACTCATAAGTACTGGCCGCTGGCCGGACGGCGCGGACGGCGCTCAAATCGCTGTCGACGGCTGCCACGGTCGTAGCTGGGCGGCGACAGACGACGGGCGCGGTCTCGAATCCGCTGACCCAACTCTTCGCACCGCAACCGTCGGAACATTCGCACCGCTTGGCGCAGCGGCTGAAAATACAGGCACATTACAGTAAATCGTCTACTGAAAAAAATTCGGAAAATTGTCATTTTTAAACTTTCTTTTCCTCAACCTAAGCCCACTTTTGGGGAGCATTTTCTATTCAAACTTTTGGTCCGCCTGCGTAGTAAACCGTCCGACTTCGTTCACAGTATTCAGCATAGCAAAGTTTATGTATTAATTAGGCTTTCGTAATTAACATCCATAGCTATGTACTGGTTCGGCATTGTCACTTTTAATTTTCGCGCTACAGTGAATCCTGGAGCGTCAAATAAACTTTAATCACAGAAGGAGGTCCATTACCCCCACTAGTCGACCACCTTGCCTTGAGTTTAAATTAAAACTTGGCTTTACCCTAAGACTCAGGAAAACAAGTTTAAAAATGGCAGTTTGCCGGGTGGGGGAACGGACTGCGAATCGTGACTGGCAGTTCATGATTTTCGGCCCTTTCAGCCCAACAGGCGAACAACATTACTAGACAACACTTGTTTCCCGAAGTCTAAGCCTGAACCTAGCAAGCCTACGCTTAAATAAAGTGTTTAACTGGTGTGGGAAGCGTCTCTTTCCACAGTCAATCGTAACTTACTGTGTACATAGTTTGGTTATGTTGTAACTGTCTGTTTTCGGCCGGGAAATTAAGTCTAATACTAATAGACTATTTTGTGAAAAGGGAGCTGGTAATACTCTACATAGCGTACATAATGTAAAAGTAGTACCTTGTCGTTTTTCCAGGGCAAGATAAGATTGGCGACCACTTCGCCTTGCGAGTTAGTGTCAGCCATGAGTAGATATCGTTTCTTTCGAGTTTTCTCTTTGGGCACCACATTGCAGGGACAGGTGCGGTTGTCGTCAGAGTAGTAGACCACTTGATTGCGAAGAATGCGCGGTCTGGAGGAGCGTCGACGAGTGGTGGAGCGGTCGTTTTTCAGCGAGCGACCTACCTTCACTGTGAAGTAGGAACTGGCAGCAGAACGCACTTTCACTTTGGCAACTGCAAGTAATAGTAGTTGGAGTGTTTTTTCCTATCAGATCGTACTGTAGCTTACCGTATTGCGAATTGCAGAAATGGTCCAGTATGTTTTCGTACGTTCCCACCTGACTACACGCAATGCACGTTTGATTGCCTGAAACTGAGACTGGCTGACCGAGACTTTCCAAAGATTCTTCAATTTCTTCCCCTTTTTTTCGAAATCCTGTACAAGAATGGATTTCCTTACTAAAGTTAAGGTATGTATCAGCTAATTTTCTGCCTCTGATTTGGGGTTCAGGCGGGTTTTTGCTCATGGAGGGTGTTGAAAATTTCAAAAACCTCCAAAAGGCATGGAAATGCTTTGTTAGTACGTTCTATTTAATAATACGGCTAAAAATCGCAATTTTAAGCAGCTAGATAGCGTTCACGAGCTAAAAGCAAGCAAAAAATGACGAAAAGGGCTTGAGAAAACACCGATTTGTCTCAAACATCAGCAGCGGAAACGCAAAATTCGGCTACCAAAGGCCTTTTAAGCGGATTTGATAAGCCCACTGTTTGCCTGTCTTGTTAAGTGTCAAGTTAAGGTGTTTGTCTGGCATTGGCGTGAAGCATAGTGGTTATTGCATTGCACCGGAAATCAAAAATTGCTGAGTTCGATTCCCAGCTACGCTCTTGCACACGCCTAACTTTTCACCTTTTTTTCCATTTGGCTAAACATTGATAATTTCTGAGCCAGTTTGTTAGTACTGGAGCTGCTACTATAGTACAGTACTTGCTCTAATAAACCGATGTAGGTCTAACAGAATGCACTGACGAACAATTTTCCATAATCAACATCGATTTAGTAACAGTTTTCGCACATATTTTATAAGAAACCCTATTTTTAACCAAATATACATTGTAGAACAAAATCGACAAGAAAAGTGGAGAATGTACCTAAAATAGTGAACAGTGAAAAGGCTGAAATAAACCGACATCCTCCTCCAATAGACCGATAGTGTGAATAGCAGACAAAAATAAATCGACTGTCGATTTATTAGAGCAAGTACGATAACATGTATTATTATCTGGTTTGGGTCATAAACTGTCTCTTGGGGAAGGAGGACCTTTCCTAGCTAGGATACATGTATACTGTTAGTTATCTAAAAGTCCCTCAATCCTGAGTCATGCATGTTCGCATCAGAATACGAGGAAGAATTTGAGGCTCCCTAATGCCGAAGGCGAGGAGGTAGGTAGGTGTCTGGCGTCGGCAGGGTTTTGCGCAAAGCAATCCCTGACAAGAAACCCGCTGTCCGGCCGATCAATCAGCGAGAGATCAGACCTTTTCCGCTGACAGCCACCAGTAATGTCGCCGCCTATTTATGAGCGGAATTTAGTTGGCGTTTAGCTCATAAACACTTGGCTTACTGACGGCCACAAAGCGCGGCGCTTTTTTACCTGCTAAATACAAGCCGCCCTCTGCAAAAAGCTTGTGCTGGGCGGCACTCTCAAAGCCGAACTTTTGCTATCTCAATTTCAAGCTTTTTTTGCTTTTCGTGTTATGGATACACTCTCGCTTATAGAGGCAGTCGGGAAAAAGCTTTCTCTCCCGCCGCGTAGGTCGGTCAAATTGGCCCCAATTTGTTCGAGACAGGGCAAACACCTCTACTCCTATTTGCTCTTGACTGGGGCCAATTCTTGTAACAATAGCTTCCATTGACACCTGACCATTTATGAGTGGGCCACCACTTACGATAGTTAGCTCGAGGCTGAATACACATGTCGTTGATCTTTGGGAACTTGTTACAGTTGAGCATTTCCGGCCATGGAAACCCGTACATGCGCATGCGTTTCTCGCACTCGCTTTGCACTTCCAGACACAGCGAACGGCACGGGTAGATCGGCTTGTCAACTGACAGACAAACTGGCGCGAACAGAGAGCACAGGAAGAGCTAGAACAAAAATAAGTTTGGCTTTATTTCTCCTTGACATTAGGCTCGCTTTTTCTTCTCATACAAATGTCGCTCTGATAAAAAGAAGGCTCATTTATTTGCGGTCGGAGTAATCAGGCACGGGCAAAGGGCAAGAAGGTTCTGATCTACCCCTCAGGACAACTTTGGAAGAAATTAGAAAAATATCATAAAAGTATGCTAAAAATGTAAATGAACTCAAAATGGCTTATTTTAACAAAAAATAGGACTTTTTGGCCTACCATCGCCTCAAGATTTCAAAACCCTACCGCCTCTCTGTTACCCCGGAATGTTAGCCGGACGCCGCTGCAAAATCAAACTTCTTGGCCGACAGGCAATTTGTTTGTTCCCATAATTTGAAAAAGGAAGGAAAAGCAAAAACAAGAATTTTATTCGAAAATTCAGCTTCGCCCCTGTATCTTGACTTAAATCAATCACTTAGATACTACAGTATCCACAACTACAGTATACCTGAGCATCGGGGTGACAGTTGAGTCGAAGTAACGGCACCCATGAGGAGGACTGTTGCGTCACTTCGTCCATAGTTTCGTGGTCGAGCAGGTTGGGCAGTCTCATTTTCTGGTAGTCGATTCCGTGGCAGAGCGTAAAGTTTCTGGGTATATCGACGCACTTTGGCTGGGTCGGCCGGCCACTCAGCATCGCCCACGACTCGGACAGGTAGGCAGATTGCGCGGCAGTAGCCAGACAAAAAGCGCAAACTATTAGCGGTGCAAGCATGACTGAACTTTGGCTCCGACGGTGGCTTGGACAGGTCTGAGCGCCGGTTTGAAACAAAATCCTCAGCCCGCAGGCCGGCCGCGCCTGTGCTGATTGGTTGGTCGACCGGGTCGACGGGCCGCCCACTCGCCGACTCGAGAGTTGAGCTGTTTATAAGCTGGCACCGCACCGGTGTAGGATTACAAAAAAACCGCAGACTGATACCCGATAGGTGGTAGAGTGTTGTTGCATTTAATCCGACCGACCCGTAACCACTCAGGTACCGGCTGTTTCCTTCCGTTCAGCTGTGCTACCACTCCTGTCGGCATCAGAACATAGGGGTCTGTCCCCACCGACCCCGAAAGACTTTTCTTTCACCCCTCCGTTTTTTCTAGGACACAATGTTTGCTGTAATTTTTTACAGCCTATTTGTATTTCCAGAATTTGTAATTCAGTGCAGATTAATGTTTTTAGCTCCTTCTCCTTTCGGGGGGAAAGAGGCTACCCAGGTGTGGGGGAAATTTGAGCAGGCTTAGTTTTTCAAATCTTCTCTGTCTTACCCCTGGCTAGGCTACGCTACTACCTTTTTCCCGAAAACAGCCGGTAAACTACGTGTACACTAATCAACAAGAGAACAAGTACAGTAGTAGTAGAGTATAAAACGAATTTTCCTATGAGATCACAAAAATTATCAGCTAATACAATCGACTGTCTTATACAAATACAACCAGCTGTCTCACTTTGGAGCGTTCAATTGAGTGAAGTGATTAGAGTGAAGCCCAGCTGCAGTTTCGACGTCGGGCGTGGCCGAATGCCACCAATCCAGTGTGAGCCAGCGTCTAATAAGCTCGTTGCGCATTTGAATTCGCTCTTTTCTGGCACTGGACAAAAGACCGCTGTTTTCGGTAGCTCGTCGCGAGAGATACGGTAACACCTCTTCTACCGGGCCATACGGCACGTATTTATAGACAGAATAACCCGCTTGACCAAGGGAAAACGATACCTAAAGACATGTTAGGAGGATCCGTAAAAACAAACCAGCAGACATTTTGCTGTTGCAACAGTAAATCTCAACGATTTGAATTAAATCTTTTTTGAATGAACAATAAATAATTCTTGAAGGACTGCTTAAATTTTTATTAAATTAGCCTGTTTAACTACTAAGATATTCGCCCTCACAGTCATAACGGTGATTTTTGACAGTGAACAAGAGATCCGTTGTACTTTATTCTGTGTGGGAAGTAAGAGTTTTACCTAAGAGATCATTAAAAAATGATTAATTCAAATTGGTTGAGATTTACTTGTACGGTTGCTACAGCAAAACTTCTGCTATGTTGTTTTTAATCCCTCTTCTTCATTCCCAAAATCAGTGTTTTGAATTTGAGGGCTAATATCTCAGGAACTAAGCAGAATATCTTGGTGAAAATTTCACAATACTTTCAAGAATTTATTTATCTTTCATTCAAAAACGATTTACGGTTGCTAGAGCGAAAAATCTGCTGGGTTGTTTTTTGGCGGACCCTGTATATACGTACGTACGTACATCTAGGCTGTGAGATATTAGAGACTTACCAAATCGCACATGCCGTAGAGTTGGGCGAAGCAGAGAATTTTTTGCGACGGTCCGATGCCGCGTTCGGTCATTTGACGGACGGCGTATCGCACCGAATCTTCGTTGTGAGTTGCGCACATAACCGAAATCTGACCGGGCTGCCGGTTTTCTGCCTCTGTCAACAGGGCTGACACAACGCGTTCGTACATGCGGTTCGTTTCCTGTATACAGTACTGAAGGTCTTGACTAATTTTTTTACTCTCTTACCTCATAACTTGGGTTGATGGGGTCTTCGTAGCCGATGACCTTGGCTCTTTGTCGCTCCGGTTCCATGTAGGCGCCGCGTACTATTTTGGCACCGAAGTAAAAGTCTTCTCGGGCAGCCAGGTGAGTATCGAGCTTTACGGAAGCTAATGCACTCTTTAGATATGTTTGGTAGGTGTTGTACACTACAGCACTTTCTTTATTATACCTAAAAGGAGTGGATTTAGTTAGAAGCAGAAAAAATATTAGAATTCAGCGTGGACCAGACTTTCGATTTGCTGTAACTTTTGTGTTCGTCAATCAATTGCGCTGAAATTTTAACACAAAATGCACGAAACCTCAGAATTTCTACTTTCAAAAATTTAGCCTAGTCTGTCACTTCAACCACTAATTATGCACTTCCACGTGCCCGCCGTCAAAGTGAACATGTGAAGTGCATAACTAGTGGTTCAAGTAAGAGACTTAGCTAAAATTTTGAGAGTAGAAATGCTGAGGAATTGTTCATATTGTGTTAGAAGTTCAGCGCAATTGCCTGACGAACACAGAAGATACAGCAAGGCTAAACCGATGATAGATAAATGGCCCACTCTGAAGAATCTATTTTTTTATCTTATAAAAATCAAAGATGTCGTCTCATCTACTTTCTCATAAGCTCGATGACCAGTCGACTGATAGCCGGTTGGAAGTAAGTTTGCTCTGCGTCAATCATCACGCGCACCGATTTCTCCTGCGCACGATCGACTATGCGACTCAGCCGATTCATCATATTTCTGAACTGCTGCTCTTCCTTCTCGCCTAAGTTCGGAATAAGCGGCTCCAGCTTTCCTGTGCGCAAGTTCAAGATCTAAACATTTCTAATTACTATTTTTAACACAGTATTATTAGACAACAATTGTCCTATCGATTTTTTTCGACTTCACTCAAACGATTCGTTCCCAGTCAGTTATTTTATACGATTTGGCTCAACTTTGTATAGTTTATTAGTAGAGCCGTTGGGTAGACAACGTGAAAGTTTGGCACCAAAACTTCAACTCACTGGCTTCGTAGGCGAAAAAACTAAAAATTAGGGTGGCATGCGGAAAAACTTCTAATTTTCTTTTTCTTTTTAGTAATTCTAAGAAAATAGCTTCGAAACTTGCAGAAACGATTAGCATTGTCGTAGGACACAATATCTGGCACCACTGTGATTCATTCAAAGGGAGCTGAGATACGGGACAGACGTACAATGTACGTACAAGGTACAGTATTTACGTAATTAAAATCGCATATTTTAGAATGAAGCAAATTCGAACCTTGAACATATCTCCGAGTCTGAAATTCTTGTCCAACAGTCGTCCCCACTTGTAGACATCGACAAAACCATCTTCAGCAAAATCTAATCTTTGGAACCAGTCTCTTACAATTGTACTGTCTGTTTTAATACCAAACTCCTGTGCAAAAGCTAGGTTAAAACTACACAAAAACACGAACACAGAAAACCGGTACACCTTCAGTTTATCTTCGAACTGATCCGAGCTGAGTCGAGACTGCACCAAGTTCTCCCACGTGGATCCGGTCAGTGCCAAGTAGAAAAGTTGCGTCTGCGACAAAACTTCAGAGAGCTTCATTAGAAAGGCCGGACGACCCAGCGCCGTCAATTTGAAGGCCAAAAAACCAGTACTTTCTGTTGTCTGCAAATGTGAAGAATCGAAAAACACGCACACAGTAAAAAACTGAGAGTACCTCAGAGACAGCGTCAATGCAGCTACAAAAGACGTCAGCATTTCGGTCGCATTCTGGTTCTCCTTCGTAAAAATAGGTTCGGGCGCTGCTCACGCCCTCTCGTCGGTCTCCGAAATCATCGTGAACTTGAAATTGATCGATCTAAAAGCCACTACAAATAGGTTGATTTGTACGTCAGAAACAGTGCCAACCGTGGGAAGAGCGGAGGGCTGACTGAGTTGGTCTTCCTCTGCCCTTTCTTGAGCTTCCTCCTTGCTTATATCCTGCTCGACGCTGTAGTCCAGTATAGCCTTGACACCGAACTGACGCATCTTTACCATTTTCTGCTTTACCTTCAACACTATTACTATTTCTGTTAAAAAGAGCTAAACCGCATAATGTGGTAAGTCCACCATAATATAAAGTGTTGGCAGTTATTATGAATGTTAGACTTTCATTCAATAATCATCCCCGTACATACCTCCTCCTGAGTTTCACCGGCTACAAAGTGTCCGTACATAGTGGCACGCATGATTTTAGAGAAGAGCCATTTGCCGCACAACTTTCTCATCCATTTCATCACGATTTGATTGTGCTGCACTATGGTCTGTATTGAGCACATGCGCAACACCAGGATACCTCTCAGTAGCTCAATGCTCGATTTACTCTAAAACAAGCTTTTCAAATACTCTCATGCTTAAACCACCATTACCTTGAATCCCTCCTTAGTGCTGCGGAAAGTGAGATCCACATTTCGAAAGCATCTCTCAGCTTCGGTTCTATGCGGACTTTCGGAGGCCAGAGTTCTAACCTGACCAAGCACTAGTGGGTACGGTCTGAACGCTCGAACCGACCACATGCTTTCGGAATGACTCGGTGACTAAATGAAATTCAGACTAGGTGCGTGCGATTCTAAAGAGATGGCAGAGGCTGATAAGGACAGCCGGCTTGTTTACAGGGAAGATTGATACACTCGATAGCAGACATATACCGACAGAAATTAGCGGATTTACGGTAATGAGCGAATAATTCGGACGTAAACATTGCCCAAAGTCATGAACTCGATTTTAAAACAGGACAGAACCTCACTAAAGCTGGTTCACGTGAATTTTGTATGCAGCAACGAATTGGCCATGCAGATGCGATGCGACTTTTCCAGTCTGGTTTATTTTTGCAGAAGTTTTTAACCGCTCGCTCTTCAAACTGAAACCAAACTTGTAAACTTACTGAACTATTTGGCTTCATAAGCTTTGACGCATGTAGTCGTCCATACAGCCAGGTTTCCAACTGTTTCAAAGTTTAGAGACGCAGAACTGAAAATAAAATTAGTGTCACATACATAGGTTTAGTTTTGGCAGAACCGTAAATCTTACAGGGCTACTATTTATAACGATAAAATCTTGGCCACAAAACAAACAAGCGCAAGTTACACAACCTGATTGGTATCAGCTTTGCGTATGCAAATTCCTGTCTTTCACTCGTGAAATCAGATTTCGGCGATGCGCCAAAAACGTTGCATTGTACTGTACGAACGGATAGGTTGTTAGACCTCCGTAAGTGCAGCCCAAATTTTCGTTGCAATTACTGTAAGGAGGGAGGTGCGGTATAAGACTGCTGGAAAATGCATAAACAGGTTAATGGTTCGTATTCTATGATTTAGAATACACCGACCAAGGAGAAATTCTCTGGCTAGAAGAAACTTGATAAAACTCTCTCAGCGACGTTGGAGCTACTATAGCCAAGCATATTGGTTTGGCAAATTTAGTGCAGGACCATTTCACGAATGGTTTGCTGAATAACAGCCAGAATCACTGGTTCAGCCGCCGCACTAACCGTGTTCCAAAAAATCGATGCCTTTCATGCTTCTATAAAAAATCGAACATTTTTGGGAGGGCATTAGAGCCGGAGATCGATCCTGCCCCTCTCCTGAACACCACCGAATGTTTGTCCAGTAGCACAACTGACTCCAGGTTCAGCATAGTGAACCGTGTTCCAAAAAATCGATGCCTTTCATGCTTCTATAAAAAATCGAACATTTTTGGGAGGGCATTAGAGCCGGAGATCGATCCTGCCCCTCTCATATAGCTAAAGCAAAGAACAGTTGCGGATGATCTGTATTTCAATAAACTTACTACTTACTTCTCTTTTACACTTTGTTGATGGTAGACGACACACAGACAGTGGAAACAGTTCAAATCTATGTAGGTACAATGTAGTACATAGGCAAGATTTTTGCTTCTTTAATTTACAAAATTTATAAGCAACTTTCAGACTGAATAATGCATTTACAGAAAAAAATTGCATAAGGAGCTCATTGTTATTATTAGTAGTGTATTGGTTAGTGGTTCACTGGTTTGTTGATCATGTTCTCCTCTCGACTAATCCTTTTGTTACTGGTCTATTTGCGTAAGTTCTTCTCTATAACCATCGTGTTCTGCTGTGCAGGTGAACCTGTTTCAGCCGGCTCTCTCACAGAAATATGTTATGATGACTCTGATGAAGGTAAACGGAGGTGGAACGCTGAGTGCGCATATAAAGGTCACCACGTGCGATGTTGCCCTGGCTGGAGGTGAGTCCGTTGCTGTTCTGCTATTACAGTCAGGCACTTAACGCCGTTTATGGTACCGACACCATATATGGTACCGGTACCTAGGGTAGTGGTACCATATATGGTGCCCCCACGTTCGGCGACTGTGGTGGTACCATATACAGTGTGTATGGTACCCCTACCCACGGCCATGGGTGCCGGTACCATATATGGTACGAAATCTGAACAGAGTGGTACCATATATGGTCTACCGGTACCGGTAACAACGCGAAGGTAGGGGTACCATATATGGTACCACCACAGGCCCCGAACGTGGGGGTACCATATATGGTACCGGTACCTAGGGTAGTGGTACCATACAGTATATGGACACCATATAGGGTGCCGGTACCATAAACGGCGTTAAGTGCCTGACTGTAATAGTAATACAATTCACAACACAACAAACACAATAACGATACTACACAACAGTACATTACGGTCTGTTGTGCAGTGTGCATACATATCTGTGACCTTCTTTCAGTTGGTCTGATATAGTTTTGCTGGTAGAGAACGTGCTGCTCGGTCTACTGGTTATAATATTTCTCATGGTCTATTTCTACAGTAAGGGTCGTAAAAATGCCCGCAAGAAACGCAAACCCAAATCGGCGCCGCAGCAAGCGGGTCACAAAGTGCAGAGCTACGCACATTTGTCGAAGGCGTCGGCAGTGGAACCACCGCCCTCTAGCCACTTGTCCAAGCCAGTCACGGAAGATAACCCTACCTCAAATGAAGAACCGAATGCCGAACCCCTTTCTTTCACCGCCACCAACAGCGAGTAACCCTGTGACACTGACTTATTGGCAAATATTTAGATTCTCTGACTGTTATCGAGTGAGGGTAAAAAGTAAACTTGTTTTGTTGCGGCTGCATTTTCTACATTAGTACTGTAGCTGTGTGCTTTGAATGAAAGCAATTTAGGAAATTAGTAATACTTTAGTCACTACTTTAAGTGAACTGCTAGTATCGCTTAATAGGGCGAAAATTTTGAAAAAATAGCCTTTGGGAAAGCGATTAAAAGCCATTCTGACTTTAAAATTAGCAGAAATTAACACTTTTGGTACTCAACAATGCTTAGTTCAATCGCGTTTCTTATATTCGACCAATTCTTTTCCTAACTCGGCCGGAAAGGGTGTACCACCCCACAGACCTGCGTATGTACATGTACGGTACCGCTACAATCTGTATCTTTTGGAAATGGCACAATTTATATTTTAGATTAAGAACAGGGAAATTAATTACTGGTGTGTTACTAAGAATAGCAGGACACTATAAGAAATTCTATTCTACTAACTTTTAGTTGATTAACGCAAGAACAGTTTCCTAGACCTAATCACTGATTGACCTTTTCGAATTTTCTAGCAGACGTTCTTCGATTTTGACAGGTCCCAATTAGTATTGGGCATTGGGGGACAAAAATATAGGTCGAAATCAACCCAATACATCCAATACCAGTTCGCACTCTACCCAAAACCAGACAGAATCGCCATTGTTTTATACAGAATGATAAAAGATTAGCAGTTAGAAGTCACCAGAAAAGCATCAGACATAAAAAATATGTATACTGTACCGGTTGAATACTGAATTCGATCACGAATCACTCCAGTCTAGTAGTTAAGGCTCACAATCAAGCATAGCTGCTGCACTTTTAGGCACGAACAACAGAGGGAAGATAGGCTTCTGTCTAGCTAAAAATCCATCTCTCCGACAAAACTTTTGCATACAACACCAATCTTCCGAAACCGAGACTCTTCCTGATCGCTTCAAATCTGATTGATTCAGCTAGGTTAAGCAGCTTTGAAGCAATAGAAAGAGAGTACTCGGTCTCCTAGAACTGGCCGTTCGAAGGCACAAAGCAATCAGGGCGTTAAATGATAAAAGAAAAAATGACAAAAATGATAGTTGAGGTAGTTATCACAGTCAGTTGTTTCGCAGCAAAAAAGAGCACAGAAAATCCGATCAATATGTGTTCTGACTGACCAGTAATAAGCCAACCAACCAACAGACAGACAGACACCAACCAGTGACGACTAGAATTGAGACCGATGCAGAGGTCTGAGACCCGGGCTTCTTATAAATTGTTGCGAGCGCGAGCCACGACGGCTTTGAAAAGCTCTTGGTGGTCGGCCGTCTTTGACACTTCCTGACCGACCGGCTCTCGCAGCACTTCCTTGCCTTTGGCTGTTATCGGCACCGTCTGAATGCAACCTATTTGACTGATTATACTGCTACGTACCAAACCGCATAAAATTCACTGTAAGGGTACAGAAATTGTACCTACTGATAATCAGAGGATAGGTGGTCTCTACGAGTTTCGTTTTGCTCTCATTGGCCTTCTGAAATTTGGGACATAGATGTTCCAAAATTCCACCTGTTTATTTTGTGTCAACGTTTGGCTTGATCAATAA